>JAGXCT010036729.1:43277-93152 GCA_022495035.1 Philopotamus ludificatus | reverse complement strand
GAATCCAGCTCGGGTCATTCCCCCACCAGTCTAGAGAGTGACACGTGTCGTAATTTGATCTTTCTAGAATAATTACCCACTTTTTTCTAAGAGGTTGACCACAGAAGTGGTTAATATCTTCATTTTTTTTAAATGGATTATTCTAAGAATAAAAATAGCTATTCATTATATATATTAGTAGAAAAATCCAAAATATCATATTCATTGATATTAAATTTATTCTTTTTTTATATTCAGACTTTTTTGTCCAAAAACTTGGGGTTCCAAATAGAACCCATCGGCACGGCTAGGTTAAAATGTCAAATTATGTATGAGTAATGGATTTATCATACTGAGGGTCACCGGTGATCCCCACGGTAAGTATGTATTTATTCTTTTGCAAGATTCCTGAATTAATATTAGGCTGTCCGGTTCAAAATTGTGTATTTTCAATAAAAGAGTAAAATCGAAAAAAAAATCCTTATTACATTGCATATAGAGGTTGGCCCAAAACTCACACCATTTAAAAATGGAATAACTTTTTAATTTTTAATAATTCACTTTTATTCTTTCATGCAAAACACATGTTTTCGAAATAATTTTTATTTAGTTTTGAAAATCATCTTTTAAATAACCCCCATTTTGCTCCTCACCCTGTCGCGTTCTTTCTAAGGCGTGAATCATCACGATGTTGGCCTTCAATTGCTGAATGGTTCGAGGATTGTTACGGTATACTTTATCCTTCAAATACTCCCACAGGAAGAAGTCTGGAGCAGTTAAGTCGGGTGAGCATCGCGGCCAAGTAATTTCAGAATTTCGAGAAATTATCCTTCTCCCAAAAATCTGTCTTAAGAGTTTAGTTGTCAGGCGATGCCACCATACCTCTGGTGTGTCCAAGACTGCAGGACGCACGAAATTCTCCAGCAATTTCTCGACACCTTTTGCCAATGATAGTGCATTTTTTGCCTCTTCATAGCAGTTTCACCATACCAAACTGTTACTTTTACGGGATGCAGACTACGTTGGTGGACTATTCTTGAATTTCTGTCCCCCAGAATCCCCAGAATGAGATTGTAAATGAAATCAGCTTTTGCCTTGCCAATTCTTGGATCTGGACAGCATACGCTAATCAATTCCGATAATCTTGTATATATAAGGTATGCAATTAACACTTTATCTCCTTTTTTAAATATGAGAGTAACTTTCGAAAGTTTCAATAAGTCAGGAAATCGGAACGATTTTGATATGTATGTCATATGTCGATATATGTCACAAATGCTTTTAGTAGAAGTTGTTTCATTGTTTTTTCAGCAGGATTCGTACAACATGCAATCTGTCTTGTAATACCAAAGACGAAAGCATAATTAATGATTAAACATGATCATTCAAAATACGCCCTTTTCGACCGGACAAACTTATAACATGTTATTCAATAGGCTAAACATTTTTATTATAATGAAGAATTTTTTATAATTAACATAATAGAATTGGGTATAAAATTAATTTTACTGCCAGTAGAGGAGGTTAGCGTCATTATGTGGTATTTTTGTTTAACCAAGCATTAATTATAAAATATTTCTATACAGGTATTAATCATTACACGAATAATTATATATTAAAAAATAATTTAACTTACTAAAAGGAATATCCCCAAAAATCTATAAAGTCCGAACACGATCGTGATATCAGATTCAGATAATTAAACAATTATTAAACAAGATTAGCTGTCATTTTCTTTAGTTTTTTAAAATATTTTGCCACATTATGAACAGTTACTTAATAACTAATTACATAGCACATCCGTCATGGCGGCTCAAAAACAACTGCGTCGTCCGAAGGGGGTCTCTCAGAGACCCCAAGCATTTGGAGTCAATATATTGATGCATTCTTCATTATCTTTTTTTTAAATGGATTATTCTAAGCATAAAATAGTTATTTATGATATACTTCATCATTTGGTCGATGTTTTAACTAATTAATATGACGCGTCAATGACAACGCTCTAGGCGATGTCTCGCCGCAGACTAAACTCTCGCAGGACGTGTCATTCGCATTTGGCAAACCGTACCGGATGCGATCGGGAAAAAACAGCGAATATTGTTGTTTTTATTTTTATCGCAATTGCAGACTATAAAGGACGATGATTATTTATAATATATATTCTTTAGCCTCTTTTAGACAAAAATACAAAAAGTTTGTGACATGTGGGATTTATAATAATTAAGATGTTAGTATTAATATAACTGCATGGCTATTAGTACTAACATCTTAATTATTGATATTTTAAATCTAATGTTATAATTATATATATGATATAGAGTGAATCTGGGAGAGAGTAAAGAATGTTACTAAATTAAATGTATTGATTGAATGATTTATTTGAATTGTTTATTTCTACTAATATTGACGGCACCGGTCACCGGTGACCCCAAAGGCGCTAAGGGCGAGAGAAGCGATTCTTACATAAAATAAAATTCCAAGAAAAGTTCCGTCGACACAGACTGTCAAAATATTTACTTAATATTAACTCGCTTAAATTAAATAAGGGCTCCATAGACGATCAGATAATAAATGTGTTGAATAGAAAATGCCACATTCAACTTGCAGTAAATGATATGAAATAGTGTCGAATGGTCGATGAACCTCGTATAACACGGGTTTACATTAAACGATGTCTTCATGGTACCATATCACCATGATATATTAGGGCCGAGTACATTCTATCTAAATTATATTCGTGTGTATGCATTTATGCAACAATAAAAATAGCTAACGGAATTAGATAATGCCACTATTTAAATGTCAACAATTATGGGCCCCTATTTTAAACAACACGGTGATAAACTTAGAAAGTAATAATTAGTAAATATGTCGGCCCTTTTTTTAAAAAAGCGTCTAATTAGAAAGTCAGCATTTGATATAAGCAAAATTAAATAGTAAATAATTGGAAAATATTCATCACAAGAGTCCTTGGCGCCTTCATATAAATAAGTTTATTGCCGGTGAGGTTAATCCGAGGGATCAGAAGACTAATCCTCGGTCCATTACTCTTGCTTAGCCTGTTTGTTTCTATTTGGACCCGACTGTCGCGAATACGAGGCTTGATTGACTTCAATTAATTCGCATTGCGCCCCCATTGACGAACGGGTCGTCGTTTGGTCACGACGCATTAATCCTGGACCGCTGACCATTATATGATTTTTTTTAATTGGAATCCATAGTAATCCTGTCACGTGACGCCTGGAGCTGGTCACGGCTTTGTCGTAAATGCCGTGGATCTGCGCATTTAAAAGACTTTCCGCGAATAAAATTGAAAATGTCAATTGTAGTATCTTATTGTGAAAAATTTTCCATTGTCGATTCCGTTCACAATGTATTTCGCACATTTTTATTCAG
Organism: Philopotamus ludificatus; assembly: GCA_022495035.1. NCBI lineage: Eukaryota > Metazoa > Arthropoda > Insecta > Trichoptera > Philopotamidae > Philopotamus > Philopotamus ludificatus. Next base: position 89,777 of record JAGXCT010036729.1, on the reverse strand, counting down.
AATAATATAGAATATTGCTACGAATGGACGAAAAATGATTTGATTTAAATTTAAATAAATTTAATTTAAGCTATTTTTAAGAGGTGTTTTAATTACACGATTCATAGACCTGGTCAATAGCACATTAGAACCTCATTTCCATTTAGAAAAGCATATCAAGTAATTTTTAAACCCATCCGTCACGGCGGCTCGTAAACAACCCCGTCTTCCGAAGGGGTATCGCAGATACTCCAAGCATTTCAAATCATGGTATTGATAAATATCACAAAATATTATCAATGTATTGATATTTTTCAAGTGTATATATAGTTATTCGTGATATGCTTAATAATTTGGTCGATATTTTGGATTTTTTAACTAATCAATATGACACGCAGGACGTGTCACTCGCACTAGGCAGATCGTACCGGATGCGAGTGAGAAAGCACATCGCGCGCGTGGCTAGAGCAGCGAGTTGTTTTTATATTTTTTTCCGCAATTGTAGACAATGATTATTAATAATATTTGTGATTTAGACTTTTTTTTAAACAAATACAAAAAATGGCAACGGGATTATATTATACTTTTATTTACTATGGTCCCCATTTCCTAAATCATAAAATAATAATACTGAATAAAATATCAGACTATCCATTTAGTGCCAAACAATTTAAAAATCTAATAAATCACCTTGTTTTCAAGTATAAGAAGAGGCAGAAAGAATTTTGACCTTTAAAAGTTACATTTTTTTTTCTTTTCTATTAAATGTCTTCATAAATTCCTAAACTCATCAACTAAATTTGTATTACTTTCATACTTTAATACGTACATATTTTTTTCAGGGGGCCTCAGAATTCAGCTTCCAAAACGTCCCAAAACGAAACAAAAATGCTTTATTTTGTTCTTCTTTCCGTCTTTTGTCATAAATTGATGTGAAATTAATTATAAATCTAAAATATTGCAAATTGCGTAAAAAAAACATTCGCGTAGAATGCGAATTATAGTGTGAAGTTAGTTAAAATATTTTTACGGGGGGGGCCTCAGAAATAAATTGTGCTTGGGGCCTCTCAAGTACTAAATGCGAGAGAGTTAACCATTTTTTTTAAGCATATTAGTTCTTGCCATCAGGTAGCATGGTTAATAAGGAGTACCTGGAAGCAAAATAACCCTATATGATATGACCTTATACGACCCAGTGGCATGGGGCCTCAAATTTCAGCTCTCAAAACGAAAAAAATAAAATATTTCATAATAATTTAGCATTATTAGCAGAGTAAAATAGATGCACGTAGAATGCACACTGCAGAATATAGGAGTAGTAAAAATGTTTAGCCGGGGGCCTCAAAAATCTATTGCGCCTGGGGCCTCCCAAGTGCTAAATTTGCCACTGCCTATAAAGGTACAGATTTTTTAATATGATCCTTGTTCTTAAAAGCGAAATGTTATTATTCTAGAATATTTTTTCTATTATTTAAATATAATATTAAACTATTAGTATCTGAAAATTTTATTTGAGTAATTTAAATCAGTTTTATTTAAAACAATGAATTTATCTGAAATTTTTATATTGACTGAAATATAATATTACTTCTCAATCGGCTTAAAATCGACCAAAAACTGGAGCAAAAGAAATGATTTATAAAAGAGCAATTAAGGGTATTACAATATTTTGGCGAAAATCAGAAAATTTGAGCGATTATTTAAGAACAATTGGGAAATTTTTAAATAAAATACATTTTCCATAAATTTGCAGTGGGTGGGAGATTCCAGAAAATACGTTTCATATCGAGTAATTAATTGAAAAAATATTTATTGACTTGATGGATAAAGAAAAAATGATTTTATTTAAACAATGATATCTAAAGAATAGAAAATTAAATGAATATCGGTTTGAATAATAATAAAATTATATTATGGATTTTTTATTCATTAAAATCAAATCAGTAATTTAAACTATTTATTAAATCATATCCAATTCGAAACAAATTTATTGAAAATGAATGCGATTATTAATATTATTAATATGACAAACATCTGAAAGAAAGTCAGTATTTGATAAAATAATAAATAATTTAATTCAGTATCCAATAGAATTTGAGGTTAAAGGTGTTTTTTTAACGAATAAATATACTATTTATGACATAAGAGTCTCAAAGTGGCTCAATTATCACAAAATTTAAGTAATACAGTATAATTATTAAAAAAAGTAACTTACTTCACCACTAAATGCATAATCCAACTGCAATGCAATAAGCTCAGCATCTTCTCGGCCACCTGGAACCCTCACTATCCACTCATTTGAGAAATCATCAGTGTCTTCCAGTCCATTGTGATGATCAAAATAAACACATTGGACGAGAAAACAATTTTGCAGGAGGAAAATCACAATCAACCCGGGCACGATCATTTTCCGACGATCACTTTCGCGAACTGACGAAAACCCCTCGCAGATTTTATACGTAAATATTCTTGCACACAAAAATTCAATTACATCTTCAATTTCAAAGGACGAATTTAAATATTTCCGATAGGAATCCCCGCACAAAGGTGACAAATCAAAGTAAGGCTTGCAATTAAATTGCTCCGCTATTTAAGCGAAACACATCGTTACATTTTGTGTTTATGTGTGTGGGCTTTATCAGTGTCACAGAATGTGCCAGTGTGCACAACACCACTGTGCCAGATACGAGCGCGACAGGAGGAAAATACGGATTTTCTTATGTTTATTTGCAAATATACATCAATAACGATGTTTATCATATAATTAATTTCTGAAACATAATAAACAATACATATTTATTGAACCGTTAATTTTGCATAGAAACAAATAATAACGTCCAATTACACTAATGACGTTCGATCAAATCAATCCAATTAAAATGTATTTTTTTTTTATTTTTGCACTCGACTAAATCGCTTAGCATCGCTTGTTTCATACTATTGCGAAATTCGTTCCAATAATCTTTCCAATCCGTTATACACACATAGTATTATTATTATACGACGTCATGCCATATTTAATTTATACATCGGCTTAATAAAATAAAAGGTAAATTAATAAATATGACGACATACTGATACGTTATCAGATAACAAAAGCTTCATTAATCAGTTATCAGTTCATTTAATCCGGCTGAAGCCCAATACATTTATTATGCAAACAATTTGAGCACTTCAAGTATGAAGATTGACGCAAATCAATTAATTCATATGAAATGATAATTATTTTCATCGTTGAATATTAACAAAATATTGACATCTATTAATGAACGACGTTAATTAACAATATTTATCAAATATTTAAACCAAAATATTTATTTTCCAATACTAGACGGTTGTAAAATATGAATTAACGCATTCATATATAGATGTCGTTGTATTATTGCTGAAAATATAATAAAATATTATTGCAAAATTTTTATTTCGTTCTTTATATTTATTCGCCGACACATGCGATATATTATCTTGTTGCTACAAAACGAGGCAATATATATTTTTTACGCCGTGCATAAAACGGCGTAAGCACCATGATCGATGTGCGGTGGGATGGGCGTTTGGGGGGAGGCGTTTTGCAGAATCTGCTCATACGGTCCGCATAAAGGAGTTTAGGGTTTCCGGAACGATCCTTCTTTTCAATATTTGATATACAGGTTAAGGGTCACAGATTCGGCAGTTCCGCACATCTGTTACGGGCTAAGAGCCCTTTGAAAACTGGCATCATCACAACTTTCGGGATATCGTCTTTCCCGAGGTCCGATTAATAATAATACATATAATTTTTCTGCGAAGGGATACTGTGTCCCTTGGTGTTCGGTCGACGCACACAATCGTTATTTATTTTCGGATCGCGTATTGAGTTTAGACTTATCGGTTTATGTTTAATTAGCAAGTGCAGTGCTAACTAATCCCATTAATGCTTGTATCGTCAAGAAGGGCGGAAGTTCGTTAATTAATTACATACGATACCCTCGAGCACTGTAAGCACTGTTATGATTCAACTCTACAGGAAATGCACTGTTGCACTATACACGTATATAATAATAGACACATAAATATCATCGGAAAATGCATTATATATATTAAATTCAATACATTAATTAACATAGTGTAGGGAGATAATGTATCAAAACATTAACAATAATTAAATTTCATACATAACGTTGAAATTTTTTTTAACCCAAAAATTATATATAATGATTAATAATATTTATTCTCTTTTTAATAGAGATTATTATAATTAAAAAATCAATATTATGAAAAAATATTTTAAGTATCTGATGCAACATAAAGATGTCGTTAGTAAGATGATTTTTTGCAAAATTATTTTTAACATTTCTCATATAAATTATTATTAAATATATTACTTAATTTTTGTCTACTGTTTATTTTTCTAGAGCTATGAGTTTGGGGCCCTTTTCTACTTCATGTGGGCAGATACTTTAATTTTTCAGTGAATCTTATTACTTTTTACATATAATTTTCTTTCTACATATAAAAAAAACAGTTGAGTATCAATATTTTTAATTAAACATAACTATTCAAAAATATGTCGTTGAACAGCCATAATGGGGTTTAAAAATATTTTATTTGAACTGTTAATCAGTAAATGAATGTCCATGTTTTTTTTTAAATTTATTTAAACTATTTATCAATAAACGTCTCCGCTTAAAAAGATATTAAGCCTATTAAGAATAGTAAGTCTACAGTGAAACCCCCAATTACACTACTCCGAAATACGCGCTGGATTATAATATTCGCTGCAAATCCCCCAATTGCGCAGTCGCATACAGTCAAACGCTGGTTAGCGTCTGTGTATTCAGCACGTCCCAGGCTACCCTCCCCGAATTACACGACTTTAAATTACACGGTTCCGACTTTAGTGTAAATGGGGGTTTTAGTGTATTCTGTAAAAAGTCGCTCATAAAAAAAATCGCTAATTGTTATTATAACGGATCCGTCGGGGGTCTATTTTTAATTGAAAACATACGTCACGATATTGATGAATTCTTCGTTAATATCTTGACTTTTTTTTATAAAAATAGTTATTTATGATATGTCCTTTAATTTGGTCGATATTTTGGATATTTTAATTAATTAATATGAGGCTTAAATGATACGCGTACTCGGCGACTTGTAAGTTTCACTCGTACTTGGCACATCGTACCGGATGCGAGCGAGAAAAAACATCGCACCCATGGCAACAGAAGCGAATATTGCGCTTTTTTTTATGCAATTGCAGACAATAAATATCAAATATTTATAACGTTTATTCTTTAGAAAGTTATTCGAGAAAAATAAAATCGGCACGGCTAGGGCCTACATCGATTTTTTTGCTTTTGCTTCTTATTTTAACTATTTTTAATAACTTTTAAATAAACCATATACAGTAAACCCCTATATAAAGTCTAGATAGGTTCCACGTTATAGGGGGGTAACATTATTTTGGATTTGTAGGAGATCAGTGCTTCAAACATTTTAATTTTTTTTTCTTTTTTTTGTTTACTTTTACGGTTTACTAGCAAATGACTTGACTCGAAGCATTGTTGATATCCTTCTTATTTTGCCGACGTAATCTTCCCGCAACTGCAGGGAAGATCAACACGACATTTTATTAGTTAATTTTATAAAATTATAAAATATTTTTATGAAAATTCTGTTTAAAATATGTACGTTATAGGAAAAAACTGCCGCAAACGTTATAGGGGGGGGGACCGACGTTACTGTACTTAAATATAATAAAATCACGTTTAGATGGAAATTCAAACAAAGAAAATTAGCAGTGGAAACATTAAATAAGATTAGATATCGCTTGCCCTAAAAACCATCGATGCTGATAAAAAATAAATGTTTTACACTTAAACCTTTAAACATTAGAATATCCTTGAAATTGTATAAGACATAAAGTCACCTTATGAAAATTTGTATAATAATTTTTAAAAATATTAATAAATTTACAGCGTTGACATTTATTACCACGTTTTGAGCCGATGAAGACCTCGAACGCCCCCAGATTGATTCTCATCGAATTAAGGTCCATATCTGAGGTCCGCGTCATTTTTTCGACGCCATAAACCTTATCTTATTCCGCCGTTTATCGACGCCCGCCCCCACGCCCTCGCCCAAATTCCGACGCGAGGGCTCCCGAAGGACGGGGAGCGGGCCTCGCAGAAAGTAGACCGCCCTTTTTATTGTTACCAATTTTATTACCAAACAGCTGCTGTATATTACCCGGTGGATATTGTATATTTTTGTTGGACCACCTCCCGAACGATACCCTAAATAGAGTTTAAGCGAAAACCGTTCGGCGCGGGCGCCGCCCGACGGTACTCCCCGACTATATTTCGCTACCCCGGTTATGGTAATGGCGATAATCAAATGCGAATCAGCAATTTGTCCAAATACGCGGCTGCATAAATAATTCATGGCGGATGCGAGAGATTTGCACTTTTGCCAAATTTATTTTAATTCAATACTCATCGTAAACCGCATGAAATAACCTCATTTTTATTAAAAAATCAGGAAACTCGCTTGTAAATTAACAATTTGAACAAAAAAATACAGCTAATACACGTTCTTAGTTATCAGCAAATCTGCATAGAATGCAGATCGCAAACATATTAGGGGGACCCGAAAGAAATCGCGTATTTTATAGCCTAATAATATTCGAGGGCATTTTGTGTCCAAACACGGTTAAGAATCAATGTCAATATTGAGATCAATGTTTGAGTCGGATCCTCGATTAACCATCGGGGAATTATCGCAGACTCAAATCTCTAAAGTCCTCTATACCAAAGTGATGGTTTGCGAGTACGTGTCGCATTTTTGAATCCACACTAAGCCAACCCCAAAAAATAAATGACTTTAACAGATGAACGATGCAAGAAGCATGAAATAATGAGTGAAAAACATAGAAGCATATTTTGTATTTCTTTAATAATACAAAAGATAATGAGAACGATAATAGTAACAATAATATTACTTCACCTAACCGTTACCTAATCAATAAATCAGACTTATCACAGTCCCTTTCAGTCACCGCTTTATTTTGAATATAAGCCTCCTAGCGGGATCTAGTGACGTTGTTAAGGGGGGGGGCGAGGGTAGTACCAATATTGAAAAGGTATCCCACCCCACCAAATTGTTAAGGGGGCGCGACAGTAGTACCAATATTACAAAAGGTATCCAAATCCTAAATTATGACCGTCTGGTAGTAGGCGATCGTTTTTCGGAGATCAGTTGTAGTGAAACACGTTTTGTACTAAGATGGTTGTTTATTGTAGAGAATACGGGTGTCGTCAGTTCGTCCGGCGACAGAAGGTTCCAAAAGATTTCTTTGGTACTGAATGTTGGATGAAGGGTTCCCAAAGATTCCTTTGGACGTTGGAGGAGAGGTTCCCAAAGATTCCTTTGGTACTGGATGTTGAAGTAGAGGTTCCCAAAGATTCCTTTGGTACTGGATTCGAAGCAAAGTTTCCTTTGCTTACGAAGAGATTATCTCGATATGAGAGTAAGACTTGAACTCTTATCTCTGATGAAAATTACTTCTACCAAGGTATTTAACTGTTGATCAACTACCCCCGCTCGATCTCATGGCATGGTCGGCTTCCAATTCGTCGGAGTAGTGTCCAATCCTTTCGCATCTTTTTCCGGATCTTCAATATTGTTAAATAATTCATTCTAGAATGTTCGCACATCCATAAATATCTTTGATGACTGTCCTTGTATTTTAAATTATGAGCCATCTGCGTTGCTTTGTTTACGAAGAGATGATCTCGATATGAGAGAAAGACTACAACTCTTATTAAAATTTGTTATCGGTTATGTTTCAGAGGGTAGGAGTCGAGTTATGAAAATTTCCTCTGAAAAAGTATTAGACTGTTGATCAACTACCACCCGCTCCCAAAGCGTGGTCGAGGAAGTGGTAGCGCTCAATAATTTGCCATCTTCTGGCGTCAAGTGGGCGTTTTGTGTATATAGATTGTTTTCATTTCTATCCCCGGCGATACTAGAGACACGCCGTGGTCCTGAACCTATCTGTTTTTCTGTGATTTTTTATCACGTTTTTCGAGCGTTTACAGATTCATTGAAGACCTTGGCAGTGATCTTAACCCCCGACCTCTCTGTGCTGTATGTTCTGAAAGCATAACTAACGATGTATTCAAAACATTCGGATTCCTATGTCGTTTAACCCTTTAATCGCCAAGGCAATTATATGGATTTTTACAGTACGCCGTATAAACTTTAAATAAAATGAAACGGCTAGTAGTAGTAGTGGTCTATTTAATGTACAAGGTTTGTCAGCAACTGCCGATTTTCCTTTTCGTCTGAGTTCCATATCTGATTTTCATTTTTATTTCTATTAAATATAAATGTGGAAACTTAGCATTAGTCTACTGCCGGTCGCAAGAACTCTGACGCTTCCGCTCGCTTGCGAGTATGCAGCAGATGATGAGAGAAAAAGAATAAAATATATATGTAGAAAATACAATAGTAACAGAATTATACTTAAATACTAACATTAACTAAACTTAATTATCGTTATTACTAAGTTATACAATTGAAATGATAGCAAATGAAGAGAACAAGTAACAGAGAAATAAAAAACATCATAATTGTTGTGTTGTGTTCTACAGTCTTGATTTATTTAGATTTTTGTTAGCTATTTTTTGCATAATAATGGTTTTCGGGAGAAGGATTCTGTGATAAAGGAGTGTATAGGATCTTAAGGCACAAGTGAGGATATGGACGGGTTTACAGGTTCGAATTTATGGAGGTTTTCATAAAAGGATGGCGTATTTTTTAATTAAGTTGGAGAGTGGAGGAATGTTTAGGTCTTTTTGTATGTCTGTATTCCTGATGAACCAGGGTGCATTGGTGATCGTACAGAGTGTGATGTTGATTTTTGTCTGTATTTTTTTGATTATTGAGATCTTCGATGCATATAGGATTTGAGGTCGGATTATTGCGGTATATATGAGCTTTTTTAATTTAAGGGATAATAAACTTTTTCTACCTATAAGAGGACGGAGGATCGCGTTGTTGTAGTTAATTTTTTGAATTACGTTTTCTATATGTTTTTTCCAAGAGAGTTTTTTATCAAAAGTTACCCCGAGATACTTCGCTTCGGTGCTCCAAGGTATATAAGTGTCGTTAATTTTTATTTGAGGGAGAATTAATTTATTTTTTCTAGTGAAAATAATTGCCTGGGTTTTTCCCGGATTGATTGTAATAAGCCATTTGTCACACCACTTTTGAAGTTCGTTGATATAAGTTTGTAGATTTTGGCTGATGGCTTCTGGGTTATGACTGCGGCTAATTATGGCAGTGTCGTCTGCGTATAGCGCCAGGAGGTTATTACGCTATAATGAAACGGCTAAACATATCGACATTCTAACAATCACATTGACTTCAAGAGATGTCTCTGCATTCATTTTCTGTTAAAAATATTATATTTATTCATAAATAAATTCGTAGTAGCGTTTGCCGTGGTGCTGTTGGTTAGCCGGTTTCGCGTGCCTGCACGCCGTGGCGTCTAAACGGTTAATATTACCAAGCTCAGAATAAAAAATATGCTGAATACATTGAAAATCAGAACATACAAATTGTAATGACATTTGACCTTTTTAATTTTGACATTTTGTTGCAAAATTGATCGCTCTGTAGACTCGACTAATTTGAAATCATTTCCTACAACTGAAAATTTATCACCATTTTCTACATTGGGAGTTTCCTTAACCGATTTTTCAATTTGTCTTTTTGGCATTTTAATAATTACGAAGGGATCAAAAATATTTAGTAAATTTAATTAGGATGCGTTTGATATTGCAGCTAATCTTACACTGAATAATAAACCTTACTGCAACCCTGCTAGGGTCATGTACCAGCGTTCTTTTGTCTCACGGGGGTTTCCTGTAGTAGATAGATAGGCTATCTTAATTAATCTATTTTTTTATTTATGCAATTTAATATTTTCAAGATATGATGAATTATAAATATAATTATTAGTGTAAAATTAAAACGGTCCATTTTCATGAGCCGTACCACATATATTTATTTTATATGGTTTTACTCGTTTTATATTTTTATTAAAAATCCGTTGGTATGAAAATATGGAGTAGGTACTTAGGAAAACGGCCATCGATCTGGACCCCGCGTTCACGTAGGTGGTCGGAAAATTTTTGACCATGGAAATACATATATATTTCCCCGTTGCATGTCCCGTAATAAATGGTCGTGTCTGAAATTGAACGAAATGACCATAAGAGAAATGGTCCGGGTATTTGTCCAAACGAGGGTAAAAAATGTCATCTTTACAGAGTAATACGGTTCAAGTGGCTCAAGTCCACCGCTCGCCGACTTATTCAACGGCATCGCCCGGTGATAAAACGACCAAAGTTGATGGGATTATGAAAAATGCTATGACATTTCGCGTTTTTTTCCCGCGTATTTTTTTTGTTTAAGCTGAAAAATTCGCGGCGAACGCCAAATAATGCCGCTCTTTGCGAATGCATGCAGTTTAATAATCTGGACGCGGTTGATTTTACCTTTTTCGTCTCATTTCGACTGTAAAAATTTTCATCCGGCGGTCGTTAGTCCGAGTTTAAATGAAATAAGCTTAATAAATGATGTATATGAGGGGATTTATTTTGAAAGCGGCTTAAGTCCGCGGCGTTGGGTGTAGTATAGGTGTTCGGAGGGACGATATCGATCGGCGTGCACCTTGTCGCAGCGGTTCTGTGTACACATCCTCGGAGGCCGGGCAACATTAATTAAAGTAGCCGAAGCGATTGACACAGTAGACCGCTTCCTGACGAGGACCAGGTAGCCCAGGAGTGGCAGGTGTCTCCTGGCCAAGACTGATGGCCGCAAGGACCGGCGCTGGTCAGCCGTGGCCCTTGGACCGGGCGATTAATTGACCAGATTGTAGCAACAGGACCAACAATGGCCTGCTCCGGGAAGCGCGTATAAATTACGGCATTATCTGCCTAGTCCAAAGGGAACCCGTGATAAGCAACCGACTTGTGTTCAGGGAGATAGACGTCTTCCGCATGGACCTATTTGCTGATTTAAAATAATATTCGATATCTGAAAAAATATTCAATCGTACGAAAAATAGGATAAATGCATCCGCATAATAATAATATGCCCACTGGGTCAAGCAAAGCGGTTTAACTTCTATAAATATAATAACAAGAATAAAGGATATTTATATTTATTTTTCAAAAAGACAATGAAATGATGACATTATAGAATAGCCCAGGTTGCCAATCACGCATAAAAAATAATATTATATGGACCCAAATGTCTCCATTTTCGGAATAGCATGGTTTCAGATTAGTTTTTTTCAGTCCTTTGACTAAGAAAGACGTGTTAAAATTTTTTGTGTTTTTTTAATCTTCGTTTTGCATAGAAAAAAAATATTTTTGAGATATGTCGAGACATATCCTTCGGAAGAACATTTGCGCAGCTGTATGCTGTTTCAGTTTCACGACAAATAAAACGCAATGGAGGCTACAAAAAATATTTGCGTTGTTTATGGAGAAGCATTAAACATTAGGAAATGTCAAAGATTGTTCAAAAAATTTAAATCAGGCAATATTGATTTAAAAAAATAGCCTAAAAGGGGACGTCCTCTTGGATGAAGCAGTCCCGAAAGAAGTGGTTGAAAAAAATCCCAGGATCGAAAAATTATCGAGCTAAGTCGGCACTTCATGGTTGTCAACTTAAAGATACCTGAAAAAAATGGGAAGTTTGTAAAAGAAGGCGTTTTGACTAATGTTAGTTTTTACTGACTGTAAATTATGACTGACTGTAGCCGATTTCACTCGACAAAAAATGGATGCATTAGATTTGACAGCTTTATTGCATCCAGAGTATTCTCCAGACCTGCCTCCATCCGATTATTACCATTTTCGCTCACTGGAGAATTATTTACGAGAAAAAAATTAAATCAGAAAATGAAATACAATCGGGTCTTTCCGACTTTTTCGATTCTAAACCTACAGGGTTTTATAAGAAAGGCATTTTCGATTTACCTAATAGATGACAAAAGGTCATGGAAAATAATGGTAATTATTTTGTATAATTTAAGTTTGATAAATTATTAGAAATAATACGACATTACATTTGGGTCCTTCTAATAGTAACTTGAAAAAAATGACATATATAACAATAAAGAAGAGAATTATAAAATTTTAACGAAACGGCGATATTTAACATCAAATATATACATAAGCGGTACACTACATATGTGGTTGAGCATAGTAACAGCCCTGGTCACCGGAGAGTTTCTGAGAGCACCTGTCCTCACATTTGGCGTAAGAAAAAGCACACGCGAACCAGCTTGATGGTAGTGAGGTGGCACCCATAAGGGCAACTCGCACAGTACAAGGCGTTATGTATTGTGCCAACCAACAGCTTGAAGAAGTGCTTTACTAAGTAAATCGACCTTTTTTTTTCGAGGGATACATACCCCAGGCAGCCCTGTACCCATGCGCTGGGGTATAAACTTGGTTAGAATCCAAACTCCCTTATCTAGAGATACCTAAGACATTTCTTCTATACCTTATCTAATCTGAGGGAATTCTAGGCGTCATAAGGCGCCCATATAATGAAACCTGTTTCAAGCAAGCTCCGAACCAATATGCAGTTGAGATCCAATTGCCATAAATTACAGTCTTACTATCTATTTTTTCCCATCTTTATGCTATTTGGAACTCCAAGTTTTTGAATTTTCTCGAATAACTCTTTTAATGTAAATTCTACATGTCACAAAATTGTTTTATTCGTCTAAAGAATAAATATTCTAAGTAATCATTGACCTTTATTGTCCGCGATTGTGAAAAAAAAATAAAATCAACAATATTCCATTCAGTGATGGCGAACCTATGACCCGCGGGTCACAGGTTCACCAAGTCACTGACCCAAAAAAGCCTTTATAAATCAGCTACGCGTTTATTTTTATAAACTTATTTTTTTCTTAATGTTTTAATCGGTTTGTCAATATATTAGAAATACAATAGTTTTTATACGAATTTTCAAATATAAATTGGTTAAATAATTTATTGTTCATATGTGACGTCGCTCACTATTTTAATCAACTGAATAAAACACAAAATGTATGAAATGTATTAATAGTGTTTGAAAATATTAAAATATTTAAAACGAATCTTGACATCTATACTAAAGATTGGAAAAGAAAATACCATAAGCCTCCTCCCCATTCCAAGTGACGCCACTGACTTGACCCACGAGCTATTAAACTGAGTCATAAATAACTTCTGATTCAGTTGGACAGTTTATATTGTTTGGATAATTCGCAGTGAGTCACCCGACAAAGGGATTTTTGATTTTAATAGATAGATAAGTGGCCTGTCAGTCATTCGATAACTATTTAGTGTCGTGTACATTACAGTGGTGTTATTTCGAACCCTTAAAATGGATAATCAAAACGTGCAAATCGTCATGTGGTGCTTTGGGAATTCAAACAAGGCACTAGTGCTAGAGCGATCAGGCAGTTAGAAATTGGTGTGTGAAATATCCTTCCGGAGAAGAGTCCTTGAAGGATGAATCAAGGGCGGGTCGCCCTTCCGATTTCATTGAAGACATTTTATATGAGATATTGGAACAAAATCCACGTCAAACGACAAGGGAATTTGTAGAAAGAAACAATATATCACAATCTACAATTTATCGCCTCTTGGAAAATTTGGGGAAAGTCAGCAAATCTCAGTGACCGAAATAAGGCAGACCGAATGCCTATTGCCACAAGTCTCCTCTCACGGCAGAAAATCAAGCCTTCTTTGGATAGAACAATAACAGGCGATGAAAAATGAATCACCTATGAAAATATTGTCCGCAAAAGATAAAGGTGGGATAAGGATTAACCACCCCTACCGGACTCTAAAGCCAATACTCATGACAAGAAAACTTTTTTGTGTGTATGGTGGGATCGTAGAGGAATAATCCACCACGAGCTGATGAAGTGCAACGATACGATTACTGCCGATACATACTTTCAGCAGCTGCAAAGAGTTCATGAAAAACTACCGGAAAAGCGCCCTGCTCTCGTCAATCGGAAAGGCTTTATCACACGATACTGCCAGACCACACACGGCAAAAATGACTCAATAAAAATTTCTGGTGCTCAACTGGTCTTTTTTACCACATCCATCCTACCCTCTATATCTTGCTACGGACTACCTTCTTTTCTGTTTCTATTAAGGTATTTTTTTAATCGAAAAACTTTCATTAATGATGAGCAAGTCAATCCTATCAAATTTTATGAGGAGGGAATTGATCAGTTGCCAATAAGACGGGAGAAAGTTATATTTAACAGTGGTGAATACATAATAGATTAATATATTTTTATTAAAGCAATATAAAAGTATGATAAAAAACGGAGGTTATTAATGACTCGACCAAATAGTTTTATAACCTGCTTTATCAAACAATTTTAATATATTCCGTAAATAAATTAATGCGTTCCTGTAAATAAATGCATGTTAAATTTGATCCATAATTTGCATATAAATCTGAATTCATAGACTGTATTTTATTTTACAAAATCCTTTCAAACGAATATCGTTAAAACTATTGACGCATGACAAGGGTGTTGTTTCAGGTTTTTCAATAGTATGTAAATAGACGAAAATCGTAGTACACCAGTTAATAAATTGACTTCGACAGCATTTCCACCGAATCACATACACGCTTTTCCACAGATTGTTTACACACGCACACAATATATTTATGTGTCGAGTTATAATTGTGGTTCAAATTTGGGTTATACGTATTCTGATACATCACGAGTTCAATTAGCGCTTGAATTACACGAATTTCAACACAAATTTGAAACTAATAATAACGTTATGTTGTTACGCTTCATGTAAATATGTTGGGCTGTATGATATTGACGGTTGAAATTATCTCGAAGCACATAATCAGCTAAATCGTAACGTCTAAATTATACGGAAGGACGATGTTTAGTAATTATTCATTAAAATAAATACGCGATACATCTCTATGATATAAAAATACGACGTATGAAAAAAAAATGTAATATTTTTCAGGTTTTTACGAAGAAAGGGTTAAATATTTTTCATGAGCCAATATTTTACGGTTAGTGTTTTTGTAAAAAAACATACGGGATAAACCTCAACGAATAATGTTTACTAATGAGAAGATACGGATTTGGAAGGTCAGGAGTTTACTTGATCTATAGCACCACAAGGGGATGAAAAAACATTAGGGTTTGTCCGAGTGAGGGGCGGCAAAGTTTACAGTGGCGAAGAAGCGCAGGGGTCACGCTGGACCGAAGAATACAACGACAAAAAAAAAATGGAACGCATCAGTCAACGCATTAGGGATCATCTTATTATCACAAATGGGCCGGGCACATTTATTTGTGCCTTTAAATTGCCAGTTGATCGGCTTCGCTGTGTTAAATATGGATGGGCGGAGATCTGACAAAGTTTTAAGCTCGTGGGGGTTTACTCGGATGAATCGGTTCTTACCGCCCCGAGTGAAAGTCCGGGAAAGCTCTTTAATTCGCAGGGAAATGAGTGATAATACCCGCATGTGAAATTAATTTAAAGTCGTCGAGATTTTCAAATTAACAAAACACTTTTATATACAGGGTTATTATAATTCGTATGCCTCTGAAATAATTACTTTCATTGAAAACTGCAAAATAAACCATATTTTATTACGTTTGAATATTTATTTCTAATTAAAAGTTGATTCTGTCTTCTGAAGCGAATGAGTATTTTTTGCATAATAACAAAAGGTTCGAAGTATAATAATAAATTAAGAAAATATAATATATTAATTTACGTATATTTTTTTTTAAACATAATTATAGAATACAGGCATATTCTAACTGACACAATTTTTATTATTATATTAAATATTTAATTTATTATTGACTGTTGAGATTTTAGATAGAAAAAATCATTATTGATTGACATAGGGGAAATATTTCACTTAGATTTTCCTAAATTATGCTAATTACTACCGCTAAAAAGTGATCCATATGCTTTTTCATGATGTAAAAAACAAAGTCTTTAAGTTCTCTGTCTATTTTCAGAATATAACGAATTAATAGAAAATGTATATTATTTATTGTGATTATTTGATTAATATAAACCATTATTTTATGTGGTTAAATTAATTAGAGTTGTGGTGTATTAGAAGGTGTCGAATTTATAAAATACCCGATTCTTTTTTTCTACATTTTTTAAGATACTTAAAATTGTTGAATCGGATCTAAAATGTAGCGTGAATAGTACAAATAATATTATTTTAAATTATCAATTCTAAACAATGTTTATAATATTAATATATAAACAAGATGTTTAAATAAATCTATTTATACTAAATTAATAGTGATATATCGGTCAACTTGTCTATAAATATTTTATTATGATATATATATATAGGGTACCCAGCGAAAATGTCGTTTTGAAGGACACCAAATTAATTAAATGGCAGCATTAAGAAATTTATTTTTGTGGAAAGTAATAGCTGAAGAGTATTGGTTCTTATCCCCTTTTAATATTTGATACTAAATTATGAAAATAATGCTAATATTCCTCTAAACATTATTAACTCTAACGTTTATACTAAAAACTTACAGTATGGGCCTAACTTTTCCAGCACATGTTAGCTTTAAGGCACACGGTTATTTTTATGAACGAAGATTTTTTTGTCCTCTACCTATGATATCTAGAATTGTTGATTGTCGATCACGATATTTGTGGAAGGTTTTGAACCTTTTTCTGATGACTATATGACTCTTTCTTTAATATGAAAATTTACTCGACCCATATTGTTAGAACTAAAATGTGTATATTATATATTAGGGGAACCGAAAAGTAATCGAAATTTTTTTTTCTGGCAAAAAACATTTATTTATTTATCACCAAAATAATTTCCATCCTTTTCTAACACTTTTTTCCAACGTAAAGACAGTTGTTCGTTTTCCATTTTAAAAAATCCTTCGATTGTTCATTGAAAAACTTTTTCAAGTACGTTTTCAATTCTTCAACATTTTTTTTTACCACTCTACTACTCTCGTGAATGAGTTGAAAGTTCTAATCCAAGCTTTCTAATTGTTTACTTTGTTATTTTTACGTGAGACCAATTCAGAGGGTATAATTCCAGAAAAATCCCACCACACACAAAAAATAACCTTCATCATTGTTAGTGATGGCCGAGGGGTCGGAACAGGTACTTCTCCGGAAGTAACCATTGTTTTTTACGTACAGGATTATTGTAGAGCACTATCTCCAGTTAAAATTCGCCGCAAAACGGATAGGTTTCATACCGAGATGAAAGAGACGCGCAGTTGGTACGCCGTTGATCGAGCGTCGTCTCCGTCAATTGACGAGGAACCCCAATTTCTTGACTGTACAATTTTCCTTTGCGACGAAGATGATCCTGAACTGAAGACCATGGGCAGCCAATCTTCAATAATAATTTCTTAATGGTTTGACGAGAATCTGTCCAACATCGCCTTCAGGATATCATCATATAATTTTTGGGGTCATCCCTTTCGAGCGACATTTTTGAGATTCCTATTTCCATTTTTAAACTTTTTTAATCACTAATGACACTTGTGGTCGGTAATTTTTTTCATTGCTTGGTTTGTCTTCATTTCTTGATCAAACAAAATGATATATAATGACGTAAGTGTACTTTTTCTATTGTTGGCCTCAATATCTTTCCTCCTCGATGGATTTTTTTTTACAATAATTTATTTATTTATTTAAAGACAGTGCGTGATTGGCATTACAGAATGACCCAGTTCGCCAATCACGCATAACACATTATAATACATGAGAAAAATATATAACACAACAACAACATATATTACAATAAATTGAAGAAAAGAATTATAAAATTTCATATAGGATATCAACAAAACGGCTATATTTGACATCGAATATATCCACATATTCGGCCAAATGGTTGAGCAAAGTAATAGCTCTGGCTACCGGAGAGTTTCTGAGTGAGCCTGTCCTCGCCTTTGGCGGAAGAAAAAGCACACGTGAACGGGTTCGATGGTAGTGAGGTGGCGCCCATAAGGACAACTCGCACAGTACAAGGGGGTTATGTATTGCGCCAACCAACAGCTTTAAGAAGTGCTTTTCTTAAGAGTTATATACCCCAGGCAGCCCTGTACCCATAGGCTGGGGTATTACTTGGGTAGAATCCAAACTCCCTCATGTAGAGATACCTAAGAAATTTCTTCTGTATCTTCTCTAATCTGTATCTTCTCTAATCTGAGATACAGAAGAAATTTCTTAGGTATCTCTACATGAGTATATAATACAATAAGACATTAAATTAAGCATAAGAGTTCGGAAAGACTGTCCATAAACGGTAATGAGAAGCGATATTTGGACGAATTATATTATGCAAATGGAATATTAACATTATAAAAAGATGTCAGAAAATTGTAGCTATCTAGGGAGGATTTAATGAACAAAAAAAAATGAGAAAAAATGAGAATTCCACGTATTATTTGATCAAAACTCGTTTTTAAAACCATTCGTAGAAAGACAATGTGTTGAGAAATCCACCTTTTAATAAAAAAATAATCTCGGCGATATAGAATTTTCTAAAGCCGGGTAGATTGTTTTATCAACGCCTGCAGAATCACCGCTTCTCAAATTCTGGAACGGGATGATGAAACATTTTCAAATTTCCATGCAAACAATTTGAGTTAGCGCGGTTTTTGAATAACGGCCCGAGAGAATATTCGGAGCCCGTGTTGCACCGTAGGGCTGCTTCCGTGTATATTTTATTCAGGCGAAATTCTTTCCGTTCGTAATTCAAAGTTGGCTTGAAATTTGATTGCGTCGCGACGCCGTCAGGCGGCGGCGGAGCGGGCGGGCGTCGCGGTCCGCCCAACTTTGCCCCACTGCATTACACACAGCGAAGAATGTCCCCCAGCACGGCTTTCTTTTTATTGCAACCGCTCTTGTAACAGCAATAATTTCCAGCGTCGCCGGGGCCGACGTCATATTTGTCGTTTCGCAGAAATAATCCCCCGGCTGCGAAATTACAAAGTGAAACTTTTCGCCCGGGCATTCAAACAATCCGGCCCTGGCACCGCGAGCGGCGAATTCGTTATTTCTACTGACGTGCCGTGGCTAAAAAATGACCCATTTAACTCAAACGCTACCAATCCGCAAACAACTGGGGGTGCAAAAACTACCCCCCCACCGAGTCACTCCACCCCAGCCTTCTCCACTATCTCCCCCGCCAATAACGCCGTCGCTGCTGGACCGTATTGGATCTTCGTTCGCTGCAGTCCGATTTAATTATTCTTTTCATTTGCTCAAATCACGACACTTTCACCGGGGTTTTTCAGCACTGTTCATGTAAATAGCATCAGGACGGATTTCAATCGGCATGAATAAAAATATATTTTGAAGCTGTATATAAGTTAAACCTAGTGGTGATCCGGAGAAAAATGAGGAGATTACATGCATTTTTTAAACTTAATTTTAGAACTAAGAGGCTCCTTTTAACCAAGATAATCAGATTTGGGTCAAAGATTAAAATTACTAGCTGTGTGGATAGTTTTCATAGATTAAATTTTCATCTATTGTAATATTTTATTATTATTCGTTCAAATATCCCAATTTTTCCGATTCACGTATCTCAAATTTATCAGTTTTTAAAATAACCTTGCTTGGGTCGTTAAAATAATATAAAGCCTAAATAAAAATTCAGTTCTATATTACTATACTAGTTGGCTACTGTTGGCTTTAAATGTTCAGCATGGATGTCATTATAATTAATTGTATTGTAAAAAGTTTTTTATCTAATGATTGGTACAAATAACTAATATTTCTAAATTACATATATTTTTTTTCTAGTGTTAGAAAATATTTAGCTAATACAGTTACAAGAAAATTGATTAAATTAGAAAATATTAGGGATTACAAAAGCTTTTGATCAATTTTGCATCGGGGCTTAAAATTTCTAGTTTCTAGCATCAGTGATTTTTGGTGTGTCCGTTTGTGGCTTTTTTTTTTATTTAAATACAAAGAATTATAAAACTATTTAAGGTTGTTTGGAACGTTTCCAAGTTAATATTTAAGAGCGTTTTTGTTATTGAATTTGAGTTCAGAGATATCATAATGAAATTCGACGGCTTAGTTTATGTAAAGTCCTCCACTGAGTGCGGGCTCTAAAAGATGCCATCTATTTCAAGAAATTAAAAATATTATATATTTTCCAGGCATCGAGATGAAAAAAATGTTTTGTACCTTCGGGTTAAGAAAATAAAAATAAAGAAAGGGATTTTTTCGCTGTGCGGCTTTTTTTGTTTTTTTAAGGTTTTGCTTATATGCACATTTTTTTTAATTAATAAAACTTTCATAATTTGGTTACAATTAATATTCTTATTTTATATATTCATTGGTCTCTAAATATATTTAACACTAAAAAATCCAATTGATGGTCCGCGGGATTTATAATTATGGATTAGTGGTTCGCGAGGTCCTAAATTTTGGCGATCCCTGGTCTACAGCTTATATATTTTTTAACCTTACTAAAAATGTCAAGGCCAAAGATGGAGAAAACACATTTAAGATTTTATATGCTATTTTTATTCGATAAGAGATTAAAGCTATCAAGACCATCTGCAAAATTTATGGTGACCTCTTAAAACTTTGAAAATGCCATAGATGGTTCAAAACAAGAAGTAATTGAGAAATAAACGATAAACTACGATAAGTAAGTCTTCTTAAATTGGTTGGTTAACCGATTTAAATTCATTGGTAGAATCAGATCCATTAAGGTATGTCATAAGATCTCGGCTATCTCTGATCAGTACAGTACAAGACCATTTGAAAAGGATCAGTAAAAAACAGATAACGAATTTGGATACCGCACAAACTTTCGTTAAAGCATTAGAACAAAGTATAACACTCTGTTCATCGCTCTTGTCTTGTTATAAGACCGATTCGTTTCTGAAAAGGATTGTTACTGATAATGACAATTTGGTGTTGGACAACAATCCTAAGAAAAAAACAATGGTTTTTTTTTCAAATGAAGCACCAGTTTTAACTCATCGATTGTCATTAACCAGGAAAAAGATAATTTTTTATAGAATAATTTATCATGAATTACTAAAACTTGAAAAAATAGTTACAGCTGAAGTTCATTGTGCCCAAGTGGAAAGATTTAGGGTAAAACTGTTAAAAAAGGGATAAGTTTTGTTAAATATAAATTATATACTGGAGCATGACAACGTCACACACTGCAAAAATCACTCAGAAAAAATCAGAGAGTTCGATTTATAAGTTTCACAGCATCCATTTTATGCAACAGATATTTCGCCATTAGATTATCATGTATATATCATGTAAAACTTTAGAGTATTTAATTAGAAATACAATTTTTACTTCAGCAGAAGACACAAGAATTTATTTTATTAAAATGTCATCACTGTTTACTTTATTCAATATAAGTTAAGAAATAAACATATGATTATTTCTATATTTAACTGTTCACAGCTTCCGGAAGGTCAATCATCCAAATACTATATAAGTTCAGTAGCTGTTAACTAGGCATAATAAAATAAATAAAAATCTTCTGGTTACGTATTAAAATCACTTTATATAAGCTTAAACTTTTGTAAATTATAGAAATCGTTGTGGTTTAGAAGACGCATTTTTAAACTTATCTGTATGAAAAAATAATACTCTGCAATATAATATTACAGTGGAATCCCCAATTACACTACCCCGAATTACGCGCTCAGTTGAAATATTCGCCGCAAATCCCCTAATTGCGCGGTCGCATTCACACACAGTCAAACGTTAGCTAGCGTTTGTGCATTCAAAACGTGTCAGGTTATACGCACACAGCCGGACGGCTTCACTCCCCCAATTACACGACTCCAAATAACACGGTCCTGATTTTAGTGTTAGTGGGGGTTTAACTGTACTTATATTACTTAATTTTGGATTTTAATATTATTATAGCTTTATAAGAAATGGTCAGCTTCATTACTTTTAAATATGTACACTCAACGTATATGTATTTTAATTATTTAAAAATAATACTATTGATATATATGATGTGTTAGAAGCTTTTTGTTTGATATTACTATTCTGTGTTGTTGATTATTTTTATTTATTGAAAAATCTGTTTATACATTTTTTGATATCCAGCAGTACAGTGCCATTGGAATTTTAAAGCTGGTTTTAGCTTGGGATCGCAAGTGAGAAAATGTTGTTCCATCCTCTTAGCAAATTGCAAGCCCTCGTGAATTAAAGCAGCTGTTAGTTGATAAATTTTGCTATTGTGTTTTATTTTTTATTCATTGAGTATTGTGAGATAAAATGTCCTTTTACGACAATGAACTTGAAAATACATATATAAATATTATATTTCATGTAAAAATATAGTATTCATTATTTTTAATCGATCACACTATTTTAAAAACGTGTAAAAAAAAGATTGTAATTAAAATAAATAATATAAACCTCAAAATCCTTCACATAGTTGACACCATTAAGCTATCCTCTATATTGATGTTTTTTAATTAAATTATCAATTATAATCTCATATACTTCTCAGTCATTTCAAGATAAAAACATTAAGAAATAATATAATAAAATAAAAATATATAGGATTTTCCATTCAAGGATTTGTGTTATAAAAAATAATGAAAATTTAGAGTAGTCACATTGTGGAAAATTCATTAGGATTAGGCCCCAATAATAGTTACTCTTAAATTATTTGATCGTTCGTATTTGAATTATCAGTTATTATCAGATGGCTATATTTATATAATTCAATTACAGATAAATACGAAAAATAATAATATTAATGTAATTGAATTAAATTTGAGTCTGCTAGAAGAAAATTTTAGTTTTAACAAAAAAATTGAACGAAACCCTCGAGCGAAGTTGACAGTGAAGCGGGGGTGAGTTCTAATTTACTGATTGTATTTAACTGGATGGATGTACTTTTCGCCAGAGACGCAGATTGTGCCTGCACCGCGAATTTACGCCCGGGGGCACAGGGCGTCGCGGTTAGTGTACTTAATATCTTCAAAAGCAATTAGTAAAGATTTTAACTATTTCACCCAACACTCTCTCCCCGGGGTTCTTCCCCTTTTCTTTCGCCACCGCGATATTCGCTCGGTGTCAAAGCTCTTTTTGTTGTAGCGGCCCTAGTTATTTTTACGGCGTCGGTGTCCGTAACGAGTCGAGCTTTTGTACTCGGCTTAAGGTCGGACGAATGATAATTGAAGTATCGCCATTATGCTATATTTCAAGAATGAAATTCGTTCGAAAATTCGAAAATTTTCGCACTAAATGAAAGCGTATTATAGTTGGGTTTGTATATAAAGCTTGAGAGAGAACAAAAAAAATCTGCAAATTCAATTTCGAGGGGTTGATTGCGTATAATGTAAAATAAATTAATATTTTCCCTTATGGGATAGGAATAAATGAATGCAAATTTAATTAACATATCGGCGTGGGATCCCCCACGGTACCCCAGATCTAAGCCCTCGAACAAACAGTTATTTAAAACCATTGTCTCTGTTTTTCCTGAGTGGCGTTTGGTGTTGGCGGCTCTGATGTTATTATTTAAAATAACGACGTTTCTACCTTGGCATTATCTACCGCGCCACTTCTTTCATTTTGCCGGGACCGAGTTATTGCGCAGAGGGTCCTTTGTTCCCGCTGATGTCCTGCCACGATTACTTTCATACTTTAAACAATTTTTCTCTCGTTTGGATATTTTTACCCGTTTTTTTTCGGGCGATTCCTCGTCCTCAAAGATTTGATAAGGACATTTTAAAGAGATAAAAGTGACCATTATTTTTAAGAAATTGTTACCGCAGACTTTTTCACGAATTTTCCTCCCCGAGACGTGGCAGATAAAAGCTTAAATATGTGATGTCTACATAAAGAAATACTTTTTACATTTGATACATTTCACAGATAAAAGAATTATTTATTTAAAATAATACACTTTGACGTGAACGCAGTGTATTGTATTGATTCATTAACGTAAGTTGATTGTTATTGATTTGATTGGCTACTCACTATTGATTAAATCAGGGATACTCAACCGGTGGTATTTTTTTTATTTTATAATTTGATGTATGATTTTGTTAGAAATATGTATTATAAATAACCCTCGATTTAATTTGAGTTTATATATAATTTGAAACAATTTATTATCTTATAAAACTAATGAAAATTTGTATACAATAAAAATGTTCTTCTAGACATAGCATATGATCTTCTTTAGGTCGAATAGTTATATGCAAGGAAAGTGTTAGGTAGTTTGCTATAACATATTGAAATAAATAAAAACCAAGTACAGTTAGGGACCACGCTATAGACACGAACCATATATAACAGGGGCAAGCAACCCACGGCCCGCCACACTTTCTCTTTTGGCCCTTAGAAGATTTTACATTTTAACTTTTTAATTCCTACAGTGTCCCGCAGACTCTTTATACCATAAGCTTAATCATATACTTACATCATTTTTTTAATAGTAGTTCTATTAACCTAGCCGTGTCGGTCTATTTAGGACCGCAAGTTTTAATTTTTTTCGAATAACTCTTTTAATCTTTTCCAGTCTATGGAAAGAGTGGAAAAATATCAGACGGCTTAAAATATTTTTTAGAAAAAAATTGAAAAAAGATACTTTTAATGAATAAGATATAAGATTAAATCCTTTAAAAAAATTTGCCATTGATTTTTTTTGTTATATACGTAAAATAAAATTAATGAAAGTAGAACGGAGATTCGACCAAAAATTGTCAGGGTGAAAAGGGTTAGTATAACTCTTATATATCAAAAAACTTTTTTTATTTGTCTCAAAAAATATAAAAAATTAATATTATACGTAATGATTGACTTTTATTGTCCACAATTGCGAAAAAAACACAATACTCGCTTTTATAGCCACGTTTTGTAGCCAATATTTTTGTGCTAACAGCGATTGAAGACTATACTAGTGACACGTGCCGCGAGAATTTGGCGGGATATCATCGGGGGTACGTGTCATTTACGCGTCATATTAATTACTAGAAAAATCCACGACATCGACCAAATTTTTAAACATAGGAGTAACTATTTAAACATATGAGTAACTATTATTCTTCAAATAATCCATTTTGAAAAATATCATCAATATCTTGACTTAAAATGCTCGGGGTCTATTTTCCATTATAAAGACCCTCTTCAGACTACGCGGATGATTTCAAGCCGACTTGACGCCATTTCTTATACGAGGTTTATTTTGTTAAAATTGAGATACATTGAATTCATTATTCAGTGTTTGTATTATCATAAGTTTGAAATAAGCTGGCCCGTTGTTGAAAAAGGTTGCACATCCCTGTTATATAAGATTAGGGGCATAGGCAATTTGGGGTAAGGTTGATTTAATTTGATTGAGCTTTGTAAACTCAATCGAAATCGAAACTGTAACTTCGAAGGAATTCTGGAAAATAAATTTGCTTGCTTTGTGATTTGTGTAAATCAATTCGTTGGTGAGCTTTTACGATGCGAGTGTGACATGAAATCCTGACAAAATAACATCATATTCGGATTTTATGGCAGCCATTGACCCAAGTATGTCTTCAGGTTTGATAACCATGGTAGAATATTACAGAAGGATTCGTGATTCGGACCAAGGCGAGTTTTAATCTCGCCTGTGATAAAAATGCAACCACAAGATAAGATAAACACATTTATTAAAGAAAAACATTTATAGACAGCCTTTAGGTTAAACACGTTATCAAAGAAATAAAGCAAGGAGTACCAATGGTACAATATCCTTGGTGATCTCTGACAGTAACGGCACTCAACGGCTTGGTCTAGTGCTAAGAGTATCTGCAGAGGAGTACTCCTCCAATAATCTCGACGAGAGGCCATCTTAGAGTCCTTATGATAGCGCATCAGTCCACCGCTCTGTGTCGGGGATGTTGAGGCGATTGTAGTGTTGAACATGTCAGTTAATTGGTTAGTCGATGTGAGTTGCCATGGGGAAGACGAAAGGATATATCTAGATTCGTCATCGCGGCATCCGTGTGTAGCGCGACAAGATGGCGACTACATTTTACGACGGAGCGCAATGCGAAAACGTCTCAACGTTTCGACCGCTGGTGTCATAGAGAGAGAGAGAGAAGTTGGCCAACTACGGGACTAATAAAATGCTTATGTCTTCTGAATTTGAGTCCATCTTTATATTCATTCGAATCCAGAGAGTTTCACGTAACAAAACATTTTTTAATTCTCATATTTTAATTAATCTTGTTCTATATTTTCGTGTAAACCAAAGGGTATTGATCTTTATTGAAGCATTATATATTATTAGGGAGATCGAAAAATTTCAGTCAGTTTACTTTAAAATAAAATAAAAAAGCTTGAGTTGGAAGTTTTATTCCATCCTACATATTCACCAAATCTTACACAGACTAATAACCACTTATTTAGTTTAATAGAACATTCGCTATTCGTCATTCGTCATGTTCAGGTGAAGACATTTATAGAAAAGATTTTTAATGAAAAACTGAGAGAGTTCCATAAGAAGGAAATGGAAAATTTACTTGCACGTTGGCGAAAGGTCATTGATAATGACGTAAATTATTTTGTAAATTATAGTTAGCCCCCTTATAACGCTAAATTGCTGTTTTCTACAAAATGCTAATATTTTTAAGGTCAAATTACATTGTAAATATATAGTACAGAAATAAAGGTCAACGGTTGATTTAAAATTTACTTATGATAGAGTTTTTTTTTACAGTCTTTGATGCACTGCTAAAATGCAATTTTTAATATGGCGCAGAGCTATAATTAGGATCGCTATGCGGGAGTTTTTTTCGATTTTAAATAAAAAGTATAATGAATTAATTTTTAATCTTTTAAATTTTTCCCCTCTTGATGTCTCTCGGCACATTTAATTTTCCGGCGCCTTTGTGCATCGCACAATCTGGCCATATGGACGGCGCGTCCCTGGCTCCCTTTGCGATTCTGTATTTATCATCTCAATGCAGGCAAAACAACGTCCATTTATTTATTTTCTCATAAACCTTTTAAATCGCATGGAACTATTTTAATATTCTAACAATATATTAGCTTTATGATTGGATTATTTTTAATAATTATTGCGGCTCCAAATTAAACTACAAGCAATAAAACGTTGTGTACCGCTGCACTTAGGGAATGAATATTTAACACTACGCTCGTTCAAAAAGCGCATTTTTCAGCGTATAGTCTGTTCGAAAAGACGTGAAAATTCGCTGTATATTTTTTTTGGCTAAAGATATTAATCATATTAATATTTGTCACATGCAAACAATAAAAATATATAACGCGTGAAACACACGCATAAAGATTACATTTGTGATCACGCAATCCTGAAAAAAAGAGATAATGTTATTTCGGGCAGTTTATTAAAGGGGGTCCGCAATAAAAGTGTTACATTAAAATTCAACGAAAAAAGAACTTTATTTTCTTCTGAATGAAACTAGTCATTCTACGCCCAATAAAACACACAAGCATCATTTATTAAAAGGGGAGATGAGATTCTTCGCGCCGAAGCATCCAGAGTCGGCGATGTGCGCGAGCGTGGAAAGCTGTGGAAAAGTTTTTCGGTGAATACAGAAATTCGGATTTAACTGGGGTTATTTGCGTAAATGGAAAACCATGATTTTTAACGTAAAAACACACACTTTTTATGGCAAATACACTCGGAAAAGAATGCCATAAATTGTAACGTTCAGCAACGGGCGAAATTCTTTGGATATTGATGGCATTCCTGAAAACTTTGGCGAGGCTCACCGATATTAAAACTAAATTAAGGCGATACATCAAAATGTGCTATGTAGTTTGTGAAAAAAGGACGATTAATTTTGCTCATTTAAAAAACAATTTAAAACCCAAATAAATCATAGTTGAACTATAGCTGCACATGAAAACACATTCTAAGAGTTTTCTCTACATGTTTATATTTTAAATTTATAATAAATGGTAATGGTAAAAACCGGAATCATGGCATGCACATAACAATCAATCTGTTATGATTTTATAATTTACAGACGATTTAAACATATTTCGATCCCGTACTTTAACGGAAGACGCCCTTTTTTTGCACGATTGGGCAATATTAAATTGTCTTCCAATTGTTGGAAAATATCAAACAATGACATTTTCTAGATCAATGAAGCTTTAATTATAAACTTGGAAACATAATTCTTTCTAAGCACTCTTTTGTTAAAAATCTAGACTCATTTTGTTTGATTCCATGTTTAAATTTAGTTTATATGTATCGAACTTGTGTTTGAGATCATCAAGAATGTTGGGCTACTGTCCGATGTGGCATTTTCCTTACGGATCGTCTGGTGGAGGTCTCATTTACTTGGTCACCAATGTGATTTGCTACAGGGCATTGGCTTACTTTGCATCGACTTTCGGAGAGTTGTGCAAGGCCACTTACCCTCTCCTTTCTTCCTTTTTTTAAAAAAATAGTTTTATATTTAAGATCACGCTTTTTAAGAAAAAAACTGATTTTGTTGCACCTCTTAAACCGGCCCCAAGGCATATGTGGTGTGGTGTGGTTTTTTTTTTTTAATTCTGATTATATAACTCGAGGTCGGGGACTAAATAAGCTAAAGAGGATCACTTTGTGAATCATAAGAGCTCCCTCTACTCTTGAATAACTTGATTCATAGTTTGAACCACGAAAAATCCGTTAAATGTAAGGCATTCAACTGTATTTTGTTGTTTTTTCTTAGACTTTGTGACAAACGGTACTTCACTACTCTGGATTAAAAATACGAATTTATGTGAATTAACCCTTTCAGTGCGGGGTGCATGACGTACATGCGCATAAAAATCGTGTTCAGGGTGCAGCCGCATGTCGTGATGCAGAATCGTGTTTAGACCCGCATTGAAAGGGTTAAACACATCCACTGAATATTTATCACTTTTTTATTAATCTTTCCCTGTGACTTCTAACCAGTTAAATAACTAGTCTATTTACAAATTGCACTTGAGTCAGTGGTTTTTTGTTTTTTTTAGCTTATTTATTAGAGGTTCTAATAATCGATAGGTTCCAAAAATTGGCTAGAATATTTGTCCTTACTATTCTATCACCGATAGTGAAATAAATTATTTTTTGTGATAGATTATTAGACAAAAGCTACAAATTTCTTGATGACGTGAGATTAATCAATGTTGATTCTCTTCATCGTCTGTCTCATCGCTAGAGTATGCAGATTTCTTTCGTTTATAAGGGATGATTTCACTTCCACTGTCTCATTGCTGAGTGGTGAATTGTCTTCGCCAAAGTCTATATCATCACTATTTTTCACAATTCTGAATGAATGTGCTATTATTAATCATACGTTAACTTTCATAATCATCACTATTATAATTAACATTATGAAACCTCCACTAATAGAAGCAATAATATTTCGTAAAATTTAGCTGCGTCCCATTGAAATCGGTGCATAAACTTATTCCGTCTTTGGGCCATAACTGCTGGCCTTCAGAGCTGCCTACAAAACTTATTTGGGCCCACAGTTATGGCCTTCAGAGTGGAGAGGGTTAAAAAGTACAAAATTAAATATCTTTGAAATTAAATAAGATTATTTATTCTTCTATTTTCCACCTGTAGAATGCATTAACGTCAGGATTAGTTAGAGATGGCCATCGATGGCTCATACCGCCATCGAAGTGTTAAACTAAAATTCTGCTTAATATTCGTCTAGCAGTGTCGTAGCAGTACCCACGTACGTACATAACCGCGGATGAACAATGCGACGCTATTTACTCCTAGGAGGAGATGATCGCCTTTGGGTAATTAACCAAGTTCTGCGCGGGACGTCTTATCATCAGTAATTAATTCCGAGGGCATCGTCAGCAGACAATGGCGCGGTCGGACCTCTCTATTGTCGGTGATGGATTTCTTTTTGGCCGAGTTTTATTTAAAACAATGACACCTCTCCCGCACCTCCGCGCCCGCCAAGTTAATATTCATTTTGCCCGGCGCCCGCAATATTTATGGCGCCAATTTAATATTATGCCCGGGCGCTGGTTTTCGCACATTTTTCGGTCGAATCGCCGAAAATAATGGCCGCGAAACGGACGTTAGCCGAAGACTCTTCGCTTATATTTCATCCAGGGCCGGTAAATTAACCTACACTCTGCGTTTACCGCCCACTCCACCCGTCGCGCCGCCATCCACCGCCCCAAAATTTATCGCGCTCAAATGTCTTCGGGTCCCTTTTCGGCCCTCGAGATACGCACGTTACATCATCAATTTCGGATCTGATGCTATAACAACTTGATTCGATTTTTGGTCAACGATTTTGTCATTTTCATCCATTTCATTTCGAATCAAAAATCAATTACTGCTCCAAAATAATATCAAAATAATATTTTTAGCATTTTATGTATCGCTGAAGATCATGAAAATGTTTTTTTTAGCTACTCGAAATCAAATATTATGATTCTCCTCACTTTTATTTAAAAAAAAATTGAATAAAGAACGGTTGAATTTTTGAAAACGAAGTCTGAAAAATATAATACAAAAGTTTGTTCAAATATAAGAGCTAAATCAACAACATTCGAGTATGCTAAAAGGCTAAAAAACACTCGGTTATATTATACGTATGTTTCATTAACCCTTTGTAATCCAGTATCAAGACGTTTAAAGAACTTAACATATAAAAGTTTATGTATTCATATGTCAATCAAGATAATAACAACTTCTTTACAAATATTATATTGGGGATTCAAAGTTCTTGCATATTTTTCAAAAAAAATAATATATGACAATTAATGCATTAAGAACCTTTGTTTTTTAATAAGCTGAGTATTCCTGTAAATATGAATTAATGTTAAAATGATAGTATTGTAATATTCACATTTTTTTATTGTATCGTTTCTGTTGCCACGTACATGTGTTTCTTCAATGTCTTTCCTCGCTTTCATCTGGTACGATGTGCCGAGTGCGAGTGAAACGTGCCATTGATACGTGCGGCAAGAGCTCGAGAATTGATATGTTAAAAAAATCAAAATATCTATCAATTTATGAAGCGTATAATTAATTACTGAGTATTTGGGGTCCCCGAGAGACCCCCTTCGGACGATGCATTTGTTATCGAGTCGCTGTGTTGATTGGGTTAGTACAAAAAGCCTTATCAGACTAGACCAGTCTTGATCGCAATAAGAAGACGATAGAGGAGAGTATAATCGAACACTTTTTGATAAACCCAAAGTATTTTATATATAGGGAATATTTTTTTGTTTTTTTTTTAATATCTGGACGATTTTAATATCAATAATCTGTAATCTTAAATAATCCGAAAATAATCAATTAAATTTCATCTAGAATTACTGAATGAAATTTTTGGTAATTTTTGTGACGCCAACAAATATATATTAGGAAGGATTCAGCTATCTAATGAAAATGCACGCTTGGATGGAACTTTTCATTTTATATATAAATACTCGGGAAATAAGTTTAAAAATATTGTAAAAAGACTGTAAAAGAGTTTTGCTGTCGAATGTTAAAAACTAAAAAGTATATTTTGCCCATATTTTATTTAAATTATAAAAAATAAGTAAATAATGTGAGTCAGTATGACAGCACCGAGTCGCAGCGCGACACGCCCCTTAGCGGGGAAACCTCATCCCCGCACTCCCCTACCTACCCGCATCTGACTAATACCCGACGCTGGTAGCGCTGATAAGCATACAGCGTTTTTGTCAAACATCACGTGATATTTTTGTATAAATAATTCCTCAATCATTACATCACACATAAACATATATTTTCCCTTATTATTTTTTTAAAAAAAAATCTATTTTGAATAATAAGACTATTCGAAAATATCTGTATTGAAAGTTTTATGAACAGAGCACATGACGAATAACGCAAATTTGCTATTCCTACAGAAGGAACTAAAACTAACAGATACCATGGCAAAAAAAAAAATGAGACATTGCTCGTAGTACGAAAGTTTGCTTTTACAATTAAAAATATTAAAAATAATAGGAAAACATAAGACAAGTGGTAGTTTCGTAGAAAAACAAATCTCTTGTCCGCCCTTGGAGTGAAAAAAATAATTAATTTCGCCACAGTCATGGAATTATATAGATAAAGAAAACTATATCAATGTCAAAATTGAGTTCTCGAGGAATGCCTTCATCAAAATAAAAAAAAAACATATTATCGCCGACACTTCTTGAAGAATCGTCTCCGAACTCTGCGATACTATGTAAATATGGTCTATACTTTTATTATACTATATTTAGTGAACAATGGAACAACTTTGGAATGTGGAGCTACTGGAGAATTTTTAAGATTATGTCCTTCAACTTCTTCTTCAACAAGTAAAATTGAGTACTTTGGACACATCATTCACGGATCAAAGTATCGCCTTCTGTAGATCATCATGAAGGAAAATGGAGGCTTTTCTCCAACGGAGGTGGAAAGAAAAAAGCTGCTGTGGCTCCCTAAAATTTATAGCTGGACAGGATTGAAAGCTCCAGAATTAATCCAGCTCGCCCAAAAATATACATTTACATGGAGAAAAAACAAGAACACGTAGAACGTCTTCGACTGAAAAACGATCAAGGCTCCTGAAGAAGAAGAAGAAGATAAAAGCTGATATGGCTAAGCATATATAATAACATCAATTTTATTAGGTGCCTAGAATTCCTCCATATGTGTATAACATATTAAATTTAGTTGACAAATTTAACAGTTGACAAATCATTTTAAATTATTAATTTAATTAAACTACTAATAATTGAATTAAACTACTATTATAAAATTATTAAGATTTACTGTAATTAATTTAAATTGTTACAATTATTCATTTATTACAGTAGGATTAATGTAATTTGAATTCTGGCTAATCTACATCTTGTAATCTGATACAGATGGAGTAGAGAAACAAGGCTTCATAGTTTTCATATAATCCAATTAAAGATTAACATAAAAATATGGAAAATTATAACAATGGATTGACTCAAACCACTGCTTTCTTGCGAGCCAGTGCGAAATTTCATTGCCTCGAGGGTAAAAGTTAAAATTCAACTTTTGCAAAATATTTCGCTTGATAAAAAAATCTTTTGCACTATTAATTAATACGTTTTTTTACACGGTGCCACTTCTCAAGAAGCCCTCCCTCCACTCTTTCTATAAATTATAACGAAAGTTTCACAGCAAAGAGAAAGAGAGAGAGTGGCAGGAATGGAGCGAAATTACCATTTTAATCCACTTTGCCCACCCAAATTATTAAATGACTACATCTTGCCATGGTACATCCAACGTGGCTATGAAAATAAAATAATTGAATTATTACTGTGTAATTGTCATGTAGTTTCAGCATCGGGGGTGAAGCACATTAAAAAAGTATTCTCGTGCTATTAAAATTAAAAATAAATGTATTTCTAAAATATGTGCATTTTAACGAGAGTTAAATTTTTGAATTTTTGAATTGCTGAAATTATTAAAATTTTTATGAGGCGAACACATTTTCGCGATAAAAAGCTTGCTATTTTTTATGCGTCGATCGGAATATCAAAGTTGATATGAAGTTATAATTAGAAGTGAGCAAGGGCTCATAGTGCTTTTGGTTCGGTGCTTAATTTTCTCAGTCGCCGTCGGCATTAGAGTAGAAAAAAAACTTGGACCGAAGTCTAAAGAAAATTCCCGTGAAAATGGGAAAGTTTTGGACAGATGGAGAAGCAGTAAGGGATTATTTATTTTGTGAGAGAGGAGCGTGACCTAATATAGTCCGATTAGGCGGACACGACACACGGGGGCACAAAATGAAATCGTATAGATTTTTGTTTCAGCTTCATTGTGCTGTCACGTGTTGAGTTAGGTCAAAAAATCAATGCTCAATTGTCTGAAAATTAAGTCAATCTTTTGTGAAACAATTAAATATATATTAAAAAAATAGTATATAAAACGCCACTATTATTTTTTGCGTTTTATATTCATCATTAATTTAGATGGCACTATAACATCACTATCACTCGTTTACATCAGTTTTAATGTGGTTTATGTATCCCCAGAGATTTTTCCTCGGTTGAGTATAAAACTCCCTAATAGAAATCTCCTGGTATCAGAGAAACGATTCATCGATCAAGGGAAACGATGCTTTTACGTGTATAGCTTATCTGATAAGAATATTATATAACTAAATTAAGAAAACTTTTATTATAATACCAAAGCCTTAAATGTGTTATTTGGGATATTTTTAAATGAGTTAAAAAAATCTTATTCATATTTTTAATGAAAATTATTATATTTATATTATCTTAATTTATTTATTTTCAATAATAAACATAAAAATTAATCTAAAAACTATAATATAGTTTAAGAATAAGCAGTGGTGGTTTGTGGGTAAAATATTTGGGGGTGCTGCAGGAAATTAAAAATGGAAAAGTATATTTTATAAAAATTATAAATAATATAACCAATAATGATAATAATCATTTTAAAATCAAACAAAGTCACATGTGGCTCAAAGAAGCTACGCTGCGCTATAGTGACTCAGTATGGACGGACTGCTAAGAGTCGCAGCGCAACACAGCGCTTAGCGATAGGACCCCCCACCCCGCATCCAATCAATACACGACCCTAATATAACACTAACAAATTTTATTTATATTTTCGTATACATAATATAATAGACACATATATAATATATAAAAATATATTTTTATATATTATATATGTGTGTATATGTGTGCTTCAGCTCCAGCAGTGTATATAGAAGAGCCGCCCCTACCCTTGTTAATTTAATTTATTTCAAGAAAGGCAATTGAAAAATCATTTTATCAAAAAACATTTATATTAATATTATGAAAATACACTGAATTTTCATTTAACCCATAACATCTTGTTTCAGATTTTTTTTTATATTCAAAGTATTTTCGAAACGCAATTTTCAGAATTGACAGTAGTTCATTTTAGGAATAGCTGAGATATCAGATGAAGTTTGTTTTGATCTAAATTTCTATTTACATTTATATTTCACAAGTAAAAAAAAAACGTGCAAACCAAAACACGTAAAATAAACCTACCAATGTCAAGATGTGTCAGTGTATCAACATAAAAAATGTTATAATTGTATTTTTAGACTCAAATCCTATTTTTTTAATTCTGTTAGCAAAGAAAAATGTATTTATTTTTCGGCGCTCTCAAGTTTGAGGATCGTGACCATTCTTGTTCCGAATCTTCCTGATATTGGCCCTCCAGGATCCTCTGCATTCAGCATCTCGCATCGTAGCTACTACGGTGGAGCTTGTAGTGATTTTCACTTAGACAAGCTTCTTCAGGCTATTGTAGAATCCCTTATAAAACATGTAGTAGAAAGTCAGTCATCTTCATTATTTCCCATTTCTTTCAGGACAGAGTCTGTGCGTTTATCAGTTTTGGCATTCTCGGCAGACGTCGCTAGCATTACATTTTAAAGGCATCATTTTCCTTTTTCATATTCTACTTTATGGTCCAGGTTTTTACGCCGTAATTAAAATTAAGAATTCCAGACTCTGCACTAAAGGTTTTTTGATTTTTTGGATATCCTCCTGTTTTTACAAATTGTCGTAAGCTTATACATAGCATTTTTAGCTATCCCTATTCGCCTTCTTATTTCTAGTTCACAATTTCCGTTCGTAAGTAGAGATCCGAGATATATAAAATAAATAAATTCATCAACTCTTTCAAGATCCGAAAGATTAACGGATCTGAATAGCTAATTACTTAATTTTATCAGTTTGATTTTAGTAATAATGATCCCAAGTCCTAGTTCTTTGCTTTCACAGACAACTTTTTCGAGCAGCTTGGCTATTTCTTCTTAGTTGGTGACTTTACATTCCCATAATATTTTACATTTCGGTGATTTTCTCAGCTTTTCTATTTTCTATGAACCATGACTTTATGTCATATATTTTTATAATCTCTTAAAACAATCGAACTTTTTAGAATAAGTCTATAGACTGGATTTTGTTTGCCTAACCTTCTATTTTTAAGTATATATTATTAATTTGAGATGCTTTATCCCGATGGCAGCTTTTTTGTACATGTTTGTTGAATTTTCTATTTGTTTCACGCTGTTCTTGTGGCTTTATTTCTCTTAGTTTTATCGGTTTTCGGTTTTCCAAGTTGGCTTTGACATTCTTTCGCAGTATTTAAAATGATCTCATTTGACTCTTTACAATCTTCATTCGGATTCTGATTGGTGCCAAGAAAGAGATTAAATTGTTTTTTTTCGTTATTTTCTTTCAAAAAATAATCGTTTCTGCCTCGTTAAATCGTTGACATTTTTTAGTATATATTAGTAATATAATATAATTGTCATATATTAAATATTTGATAACAATCTATTTTCTACCGCAAATTTGAAGAATATATGGTATTTTTGTTTATTATATATAATGATAATTTCTATGGCAATTTTCATGGAAAATTGTAAAACATATATATTTTCCCAACATTTTCAGAGTTAAATATATTTCGCAGAATTGATTATAAAGCGCATAGCAAATTTACGCGAAATATAACTCATTTGCAAAATATGTGATTCTGAGAACTTTGGGTAAATGTAGGTTTCACATTTTTCCATGAAAATTGTAGTAATATGAACTGATTTTTTTTTTAAATAAAAAAATAAATTATATTTACTATTAAATACGGAAAATTCCTGAAATATTTGTCGAATCAATGCGAACGCGAATTAACATTCTCTCAAGGAACATAGTTATCGTATAGCATAATCAGAATACTTTGACATGGAGTTATGATACTATGAGCTAATAATTCAACGCGTTTAAAATAAATTGCATAATTCAGTAGTTGCCAACCAGTTTAAATAGATGTTAATCTATTTTTTATTATGATTTATTATGAAAATATTTTTCCACAAGAAGCCTTTGAATATTATAGTTACTGGCCAGATACTACGTTCTCGGTATCAGATTCTTAACCGTAGCCCAGGGGCTTGCCCGTAGCTGCCGCCACTTGTAAATGCGCGGTAACTTCCACAGCCGCAAAAATAAAAATGCACAGGGGAAAATTTGTATTTCTGAACTTTCCAGCATCAGCCTTGCGTAAAAGCTCTCCTTCATAAGTAGCTTAATAAACGACGGCGTTAGCTTGCTGCGGCTTCTCGTTATTAAGCCAATCCGCCAACCGGTTCTGTTTTCCGAGCTGGCTTTGCACCGGGTCCCACTTTGGCAACAACCGGTCCATCA
This sequence comes from Philopotamus ludificatus, assembly GCA_022495035.1. NCBI lineage: Eukaryota > Metazoa > Arthropoda > Insecta > Trichoptera > Philopotamidae > Philopotamus > Philopotamus ludificatus. Next base: position 52,524 of record JAGXCT010036729.1, on the reverse strand, counting down.
CACTCTATCCATGGGATTCTAAGTGTATTATTCTATACTGGTAAGCTGATTTTCGAAACATGTGTTTACTAAAACAGAATACTGCAAGAGAAACGATTTTTTTTGTCGATTATCATCGTTCGCCATATTCTGCTAGTATATGACGCCATTGTTAGACAAGAACAATGTGGATTTCTACTAGGACCCTAACACAAAATAAAACGAGCCACGTGACCGTTCCAGCACATCCCTATTGGGTGTCACAGGGGCGCAACTGGCAGCTGAAAATCTCCGTAGGAGGACATAAAAAGACCCTCTTCGGACATTCATTTCTGCGAGGACATCCGTGCAGGAATCTTGAAATTAGATCTCATTGTTTTTTATGTGGGGCCCCTCCCTTCGTCCTCGGCCGCCGTTCCCCTCATCAGCTGGCCCGGTTCCCTGTGGACCCGCTCCGTTTTAATAATAAGATTCGTGACGTAACGGACACCAATCTTTTATAATCTCGCAACTCTTTATGGCGGCGTCATAAATACCAGAATTTGTCTCATTTATGGTTCGGCAATTAATTGGATCGGTTCGGTTCAGCGGCCAATAACACTTAATCTGATTGCCAATTTGATATTCTGAGACCGTCATTGAAATCGGAGGGTAAACTGCAATGACACGAATAAATATATTAATATTTCATTTGTACATGGAGTGATGCCATTAATCTTCTATATCAGTGATCTGAAAATGATAATTTACCACTATTAAGGGTAATATTATTATGAAATCTAATATATCTCCTCTTTTTATAGTGCTATGTTACCGATTAAAATATTTAAACTATTTAAAAAATATGTTTTCCTTTTTTTAGAATCAGAATAGAGATTTTTTCATCGGCATTAATAAATATTCATAGCTGTTAGTACCAATTTTAATTTGGTTTTTTTCGAAATAGGTACACATTTTTTTTAAATGCTAGAAACTTAAAAAGTACGACAAAATATAAGCCCTCCCTGAACTCAGCCTGGATATATAAATAAATATTACCAAATTTGTCATACCGTTTGTCAACGAAAACAACCACGTCGTCCGAAGGGGGTCTCGTAGGGACTTCAAGCATTGCAAATCAAGATGTTAATGAATTCATAATCGATTTTTTTAAAAAACAGCTACGAATATATTTGTTTTTAATTTTTTTCAATTGCAGAAAATAAAAGTCAATGATTATTTATAGTTTTTATTCTTCAAACTTTTTTTTAAAAAAATACCTAAAGTTTGTGACGTTGTTATAAACTGGCGTAGTCCGTCCGTATCATTTCTGGGCTCTCGATATTCTCGAGTGCGCCCCTATCCTTTCTTACGTAAAGTGTGCCACAGAACACATTTTACGCGGGAAACGGTTCCCGCCAAAAGTCGATGACATCATCGTCACGTGACTCACAGGACCGGGTATAAATATGTCCCATTTTGGAGCCATTGACACACATTCGCTTACGCCGTCATGGCAGTCACTTCTCCGTGATTTCTCTCGTACCAGAGATACGTCTCTGGGATCCTTATCATCATCTCATACCAGAGATACGTCTCTAGGATCTTTATCATCATCTCGTACCGCAATAAACATCATCATCAAAACAAAGCGTGTTTTCACTTTGATCTCGATCTTCGAAGCGATCGTCAACTACCGGACGGTCGAACGTTTTAGCGCCAGCGGTCGTGTACCTTTATGATACGCGAGCTCGGGTGCCTTAACAATTGGAAGCAGCGACGGGTTACCATTTTTGGTACTACTGTCGCGTCCCCTTAACATTGGTGGCAGCGGTGGGTTACCTTTTTGGTACTACTGTCGCGCCCTCTCTAACAACATGAAGGAATCATATCAATTAAAAATTGGGATCCTCAATAGACACCATCGGCACGGGTAGTAAAATATGCTATTATTCATTCAAGAATATTCTGACATGTAAATAAATTCTAGAAATAGGTTCTCTTCCATTATCAGTATATAGTTTAAAGCTTAAATTGAACAATATTAACAAATTTGAGATCGTTAAATCATAAATTAAAATTAAAAATGAAAATTTTTACACCACCATATCATCAAAGTTTACTTAATTAAACAGATTCAAAATTATTTCTGCAATGCTAAATATATTTTAAAGTTAATATTAATTATTTATGCTATTTATGCTAAATCAGATATGCTAAAGCTATGAAAAAACTAAATTAGAGTTGCTCAATTCAAAACGTTGTTGCATACGTTTTTATTTTAATTTCGAATCAATTCGTTAACTGAAATTTGCATAATTATTCGATTATCTAATTTATTCATTAATATTTTTCCTTAAAATAAACGAATATTATATTTTTTGTTATATTGTTTGTTCACACATTAAACAGTTATTTTTTTATGTTATAAAGTAAACAATATCAGTTGTACTCAACATTTTATTTTATTTAAAAATATGTAACTGAACAGACTTATAAATTCACGTAAAAGTCTGATAAGGCTAATCGCCATCACCGACATCCCATTTTAGTTCCTCTATCCAACGACGTTTGCCCCTCGTAAGTTGAGGTGCCTCTTCAGAGTCCAAATCTCCATCTGATGAAATATTCAAATAATAGACCAAATTATCCAGATCTTTTATGACGTCTTCATCTTTGCTCTCCATAAAAATGTTATCTATTTATTTTTCGGCTAGTTTATCATATATAATCATATATAAAAAATCCCAAGATCAATTTGCACCCCATTAATTGACTTATTTATGTAAGATTTTATGTATGGTGCAGTGCAGTATAAAAAAATCTTTCTTTTACTTACAAAATAATTCTAGAAAATGTGAAAGAAATTATTGTTTTAGCAGAGCTATTTTTTATATTTGTTTCAATTTACGAATGATTTTTTTCGCTATGTTTACCTATTTTTTTCTTATCTAAAAATATATGATAAAATTAAAATAATTTTTACATATTGTTGATAAATCTATGTAGTATTTATTGAAAAATAACTAATAATATTTTATTCTAAATTTAAAGCATGCCATTTAAAATAGGGCGCTAAGGTATGTGGCGTACATGTAGGTTGATTCCCTAATTAGGACATCATAGTTAGTCGAAATGAGCTTAAATTTATTATTATTACATATTATATAAAAATTAATACGGAAAATTCTAGAGTTACAGCCTCTGCAAAAATAAACGTTTGTAAGATTTTGATAATTTAAAATGTATTTCCTTAAAGTGTTCTATGTTATTTTATTTTTATCAAGATTTCTATATATTTGCCTAATTATTACTCATGTATTATTTATAATATGCATCATTTCTATATATCCGAATAGTATTTTATTGAAATATATTATTGTTTAGTGCAATAAAAGATTTTTTTTTATTAAATTTGGCATTTTAATTGCTGAATTTAGAGCTTTCGTGTATAATCTTTATAGTGTTTGCGTGCTCTAATCCACAACGTATGCTAAAACATCTAAATATTTATTTAAAAGAAATATATAATCTAAAGTCGTTAGCGATTTATTACAGCTGCCGGAATATTTGTGATTCAAGCGTAAAGGATATGCAAATTTTACCAAATAAAAAAAATAATTTTACGTTATGTAAAACGGATTTTATTTTCGATAGAAAACTTAAAGAAAGTAAACTCCATATTTCTTCGGGTTTATTGGCCCATAATTCAGCACGGGACAAGAATCCCCCCTCATCCCCCTCGGGACCAATAAAAGACACTGAAAATATTATTAGGCGATTTGAAAGAGATGTATTTATTTTGATACTTTGCAGTCTCATAAATCATGGGTCAGATTACGTAGAACCAAACTTTTGACCGTCAATTTTTTTATTCGGGGGCGCTGTGTTGGGGTGTCGGATGGCAAGTCATCCCTCAGCGCGAGATAAGTCGCCCTTTGCACCGAGATAGTGCAGTGTTAGAAGGGCACGTCGAGAGGGGTCGGGGATATATAGCAGGTCCTTATTCGCAGGACTTGAGGAATGGCGCCCCCAGGGCGACTGCCGAGGTAAAAAGAGGAATAAGCCTCGTGGTTCAGCGGGACCGGGTGTCTGCACTGATATGACCCCTTATCGGTCGTTTGCGGTTCTACGCGAAGGTCTGTCGAATCAATTCGGGCTTGCGATTTCTGGGGAGAATTGCACGGATAAAAGGATTTATTGTCATTATCGAAGGATATTTTGTATTGATTCAATAAAAATAACAATTTGGTGCCCCTTTAACATTGGCAAATGGCAAACAATTTGATTTCTAGTCATATCACTATATAGCGGTTAGCAAAACTTCGATTAAATTGACGTCGTTTATATAACATTGAATGTGCGTTAACATGTGCGTTTTTTATTCATAATAATGAAAAATGCACGATAAAATGGGTAAAAAAGGACAAGACTTTAATTCATCTCATTTTAAATATTATATTATTATTATTTAAAAAAATATGGCTTTATAACTAACAATTATATTTCATTATAATTTAGATAGAGACATAGTGTCGTCGTATTTTACAATTATCAGAGAGGAGTCGGTCCGATATTGGGTACCCCAAGTATTTTTTCGCTCGCATCCGGTACGATGTTCCGAGTATGAATGAAACGTGCAAATGACATGTGCTGCGAAAGCAAAGTCTGTGGCGAGACATCACCAAGAGCCCTGTCGTTTACGTGTCACATTGATTAGTTAAAAATTCTAAAACATTGACCAAATTTCGAAGCATATCATGAATAACTATTTTAATTTTTAGAATAATCCATTTAAAACCTTGTCTTAAAAACAATATCTTGACTTAAAATGCTTAGTGTATCTAAGAGACTCCCTTCGGACAACACGGTTGTTTTTGAGTCGCCATGACGGATGGGTTATGACAAAATTTATAATATTTATTATGCAGTTATATTCTTAATATTAGGGAACCGAAAAGTAATCAATATTTTTCGATGAGCGATGAGCAAACACATTAAAGCTATGGATGTAATTTATTATTTCGTTTATTTTTTTTTTCTGCCAAGTGGAAAGATGTAAACAATAGAAAAAGCACCCTTACGTCGTTGTACGCTATTTTTGTTTGATCAAGGAATAAAGGCAAACGAAGTATTGGAAAAAAAATCTGAAATTAAACAAGTGTCATCGGAGGTTTAACAAGTTTAAAAATCGAAATAGGAATCTCCAAGAGGTAGCACGAAAGGGACGACCTCAAAAATTAGATGATGATATCCTGAAGGCAATTGTGGATTCAGATCCTCGTCAAAAAATTAAGGAATTATCATTGAAGATTGGCTGCCCATGGTCATCTTAAAGTTCGGGATCATCTTCGTCACATAGGGAAATTGTACAGGCAAGGAATTTGGGTTCCTCACGAATTGACCGAGACGGCGCTCAATCAACGGCGTGTCTCTTTTGTCTCGGTATGAAGCCGATCCGTTCTTGCGACGAATTTGTAGATGAGAAATGGGTGCTAGACAATAATCCTTTTATCGGGTCAGCGCCCGCCTCTCCTTAATCTCACTCGCGCTAATCGCATCTTTCAACAGCATCACTCTTAATTATTGCTGGCGTCCTTCCGCTCGATCTTGAAATCCGGCTGAGGGACGTCAGTTTTTGCTTGAAAAAAAACAGTCCTGTTGTCGTCGGTGCCACTACAATTTTCCCAATCGAGGGCGAATCTTTGGCAACTTTAAAATAACGCATCCGCAAATCGGCTATTGATCAGTGGCAGAAGAGGTGGGATTCCTCCCCCAAAGAACGGATTACCTATCTCTTCTTTTGCGATATCAGAGCCAGGCTTAATTGTAGCTGGTTCTTCCCAGATTTCTGGGCCAGTCAATTCCTGACTGGCCACGATAATTTCAAGGCTAAGCTTAAGGAGTTTAACCTTGTAGCATTTCCGCATTGCTGGTGTAGGGACGTTCGTCAGAATTACAGTCACGTTCCGTGGTCCTGTTCTTACCTGGAAGCTGCGCGTCACAACCTACTCTATCCTTTCCGATGGCCCTATCGGACACATTGACCTGGTCATCAGTGTAATTTGCTACAGGGCATTTTCTCGCTTTGCATCGACTTTCGGAGAGTTGTGCAAAGCCACTTTTCTTCTCCCTTCTCCCTTTTCTTAAGAAGTTTTAGTATTATATTTTAACATCACGCGTTTCAAGAAAAAAACTGCTTTTGTTGCACCGATTGAACCGGCCCCAAGTCGCTATATGTGATGTGGGTGGATAACAAGGGATAGAACTGTGTCGGACCGGTCTGAAACAGCTTCATTGTGGGTACAAAAGTATACAATAATCCTGTACGAAAAAAACATTGGCTTTCTTCTAAAAAAGTACCTGTACCGAACTCTAGACCATCACTTACAATAAAGAAGATTCCTTTTTTGTGTGTGGTAGGATTTTTCTGGATTTATACACTATGAATTACCTGAACCTGGTCTGAACATTACAGTGATAGTGTATTGTGAATAGCTTGATGGAATGAAACAAGAGATCATAAAAAATATATGTTTTGGTCAATAACAAAAAAGGACCCTTCAACACGAGAACGCGATTCAAAAATTACAAAGAAAAAAATAAGGGAGCTTGGATTAGAACTTTTAATTCATCCACCCTATTCATCGGATCTCGCGCTGTCAGATTTCCACATTTTCAGATCGTTTGAGCATACATTAATCGGAAAGAAAAGAATAATGTTGAAGAAGTGAAAACGTACTTGGATTTTTTTTTTAATGAAAAATCGAAGGACTTTTTTTAAAAAGGGAATCGAACAACTGCCTTTACGCTGGTGTTAAGAAATTGATGTTAATCATTCTGTTGATTAGTATTTAAGATTTTTTTAATAAATACATGTTTTTCGTCAGAAAAATAAATTTTGTACTTTTCGGGCCCCCTAATAAAAAATTTGCAAACATTAAAATTGTCATTAAAAATTTGTAAAGGAAGACAAACACGATGCAGAGAACGCGTCCGCAGACAAATTATTCGCAATGGAGTATTAAAGAATTTCAATTGAACCGCTTTGGCTTTATTTCCACATGGATGTCTCCGACCGCAAATGTTTCGGGCCGCTTTCAAAGAAACAGGAAAACATAAACACGACGGGGCGCTCGGAGACTTTTCCGGAATTCATTGTGTTTATTGTGTTGTCAAGGGGTTATTGTTGACAGTGAAAGGGCGCCGAAGAGGTACATTTAATTATTTTCGGCTTCGGCCCCCTGTTGAATTTGCCAAATTGGGCCTCGGGACTTGACGCCACAATCAAACAACAAGACATACGTGTATATGCGATTCGCACGTGTCACACGCGAATAACAACACGAAAATGACACATTATTTTGGCTATTTTTGAATAAAGAAATGTATTCTTAGACAAGCTCTATATACGAGTTTCTCAATACTTACTAGGGATTCTGTGTAAAGAAAATAATAATAAATTCTTTAGATTCCTTTACACCAGATTTCTACAATTTCGCTTCACTTTCAATAGTATACTCATGGCGTATTATTTTTACTACGACGTAAAATATTTGTCGACGTTTTTTTTCCTCGGAATTTCTCTACCGAAATTTCTTTCATACCTCAATTTGCGCAGTTGATAGGTTCCGTTAAAAGTCGAGTTACAGAATACATATGAAAATAAACTATAAATTACATCAAAATAAAAATTAGCATAAATATACACTTAGAACTGAATGATGACTTTTTAGAAGCGCTAAAAGTCTTTAATATTTTTTCAAAATAGATTTACTTTTATTTTGATTTAAAAAAAATACAAAATTATATTTATCTATTATGTATTCACCACCGATAAATATAACCCTCTCCCATCTTATTAGCAACTTATCGATACCCTCCTCATAAGATTTGGTGGATTTGGACTAAAAGAAAGTATCGAGGGGCTGATTGATTGGTTAACATTAACGAAAATTTTTCCATTCAAAAATTGGAAAGGAACAGAAAAGGTGGTAGTCCGTAGGAGAAAGATTTGGGAAGTAAGATGGATGTGGAAAAATAGACCAGTTGAGATATACAATTTTTTCTTAAGTCACTTTTGCCATGTGTGTTCTGGATTTTGTTCCAATATCGTATTTAAAATATCGTATTCGAAGTCGAAAGGACGATAAGCCCTCAGTTTATCTTTCAAAGACTGATCTCTGGAACGAAATATCACAAACCAATTTCTAACTGCCCGATCGGTTATCAACGATTTTTCAAATTTTTATACACGATTGTACACAACAGCAATTTTCATATACATATTAGCAGGGGTAGCTGTAGAGAAAATTGAGGAAAAATTTTTTTTTTTATATATAATATATATGTGTCTATTCATAATATATTGTATATATGAAAATATATATTTAATTAATATTTAGTGTCACACCGCGTGGTGTAGAGCAAAAGCGCTATTAGCTGGTCGGCGCTACTAGCGTCGTGTATTGGATGGATGCGGGGCAGCAAAGGGGTGAAGGGGGGAGGGACTCGACGCTAAGCGCTGTGTTACGCTGCGACTCGGATCAGTTCCGCGCCGTCCATTCTAAATCACTTTTAAAATATACTTTTCTTATTTTTAACCTTCCGCAGCACCCCCAAATATTTTACTAACAAACTGCCTCTGAATATTAGTATTTCATCTGTTGACATTTAAAATTTTTAAAGAAAAAAAATCTTATGATTTCGACCTAAATCTGCTTAATTCGGTAATTTGTAGTTATTGAAAAAATAAAGAATTATACTATTATTTTAAAAGTTATGTAGAGATTCTTCTAAAGATTTCTTAAATTTAGCCCTTCGAAAATTAATTATAAGTAATCCATGTATTAATATGATATTTTTTTTACAGCAAATAAGTAGGAAAAATATTTAAATAATTAAAGCTTAGATTAGCAATATTTTTTTTTAAATAAATTTTCCTGATGAAAAACATTAGAGAAGTCACTTTATAACTGCGAAAAATAACAAGTCTAAAAAATATTTGTAGGAACTCGGTTTGTATTATACAACCTAATCTTTTATAATTATTTAAATAAAATAAGAGTATCGATTGTTTTAACTAGTTAATCGTAAGAAAAAAACGTGAATCCGATTCCAATTACAAATCCTGTGTGCCATTGGGGTCTATTGGGGACGCTAAGTTTTTTATTTTTCTCGAATAAATCTTTTAATATAAATTCTACATTTCATAGACTCTTTATATTTTACTAAAGTCCACACAATAAAGGTCAATGATTTATTATAATTTTTATTCTTTGGACTTTAG
>JAGXCT010036729.1:0-43060 GCA_022495035.1 Philopotamus ludificatus | reverse complement strand
TCATATTGATTAGTTAAAAATTCAAAATATCGACCAAATTATGAAGCATATCATGCATAGGAATTGAAACCTACAGAATATTATAACCTCGATAGGTTCAAAAATACTCATGACTCCAGGACTCCGCTCCAAGAGCTCAGCACTAGCTGCATGTCAAATTTTGTCGTAATACTACAGCTACAGGAAAAATCAAATATGCACTATGGAAATCTGTGTATATTTCAAAAACATATAAATTGCAATATTAAGAAAAATACCGCATTCGCGTTATACGAAACCGTGCGATACAAAATCAGCGTTCCATATTCGCCAAAAAAATTGTCGCCATTGTCCAAGCCAGTATCAGCGGGTCATTTAACAATTTTAACGTTTCACACGTAAACGAGCGAATTGAAATTTTAACACGGGCTACGTTATTTTGCGGCCACGGCATATAAACGGCGAATGAAAGCCCGACATAAAAGCACAATTTATCGACAATTGTTTGTGCGGCGCACACACATACTCGGATAGAGAAAATACGAAAGTAGTTGTACGGCAAATCAAATATATCGCTTCGGTGTTTCTCGATAAACAGGTCGACACTTGACTTTAATCGGGGTCCGGTCCTTTGTGATAATAAAATTTGTATTTTATGCCGAAAGAAATGCCGAAACTTTCGAGTGCTAGGTACTTGTTCGAGAACAAAGTCGAAAGCTATTCCACTACATTGTTATTAAGTCTAATAATAATACTATTATATTATTAAACCGGCCGATGAATCCAATTACAACTACACAATATATATGACTAAGCAAAAATGATTATAAATATTAATTAAAAAATAAATATTGAGCTAGGTTTAAGTTTTGAATTATTAGCGAGAGTTAACCTTTGCTCGTAAACTGTGGTTGACGCTTATAATTAAACACTTTTGACGTACTGCGACTCTATTTAACTTGCAGTTGATGCTTTAACCTTTAATTTGGCCTTAAAATAAGATTTTGCCGCATTAATTAATATTCACAAAATTTTCAGTTTAAAATTATGTATGTAAATTTTAATATTTAATTTAATTCGATGAAATGCAATTTTATATAATGTATCTGTTCATGCGATGTTATAGTAAATTGCGTGGAAAAATGTAATCCACCATGAAACGCATTGTATGCATCGCTGATATGATATGTATTTTATTTTACGAATGTTACAAATGCATTAAGCTTTGCAATTCATAGAAGTCTGATAACATTAAATTCTGCGAATATTGAAAAATATTCTATATATTTATTTATTTTTATTCTTGCAATAAAATATAGTAAAGCTTAAATTATAGTATATGTTAAAAAGTATTATTTAACCCTTTCATTGCGGTGCGCATGACGTACATGCGCATACAAATCCGCATGTACGTCATGGGCCCTCTACTAGTCTCCTCTCAGTTAATACGCTTGAAAGGCTACTAAAATACTAAAACAACCGTAGCCTTATTAATGACAAATAAGATACTCTAATAGAGGTTGGGCAAGAAAGGATAAAAAGAGAAAAGCAGTTTGACGAACATATAAATACGGTCTTTAAACCATACGATTCGACCTCGAACTCACCAGATAAGGCAAAAATATTAAAGTACTTTACTAGATCTTACTAATAACTTATATATTTAACACTCTAGTTGGTATAGGATATTATCCAGATTAGTGAAAAGAAGCTGAGATAATTATGTTGCCCAAAATTGGCAAAGATTCTAAAAAATCAGTGCTTCAAAGACCAATAATCCAATTATGTCTAAAGTCTATTAATAAAAAACAAATGATGTCAGAGTATCATTTTGGTTTCAGAGAGAGGGAGTCTTTAAACGGTCGAACAAATTCACAAAATTGCTAATAAATACTCAACGACCTAGAAGAAAAAAGGTATTGCTTTGCGGCACTCCTGGATATATATCATGAAGGACTGCTGCATATTACAAGAAAAATGGAAAAAGACCCCATTGTATCCTATTAACTCTGGAATACCACAGGGAAGCGTAGTTGAACAACAACACTGAAAACACCCTAATCGCTACCTCTGCTGACTCTAAAAATGTGGAAAATTATATCCAATCAAACCAAGTCGTCCATCTAAGCAGAGGAAACCCTTGCCGTTAGCATTGATTAGATCGCTGAATGATCTTACACTGAATAAGGAAAAGCAATTAGCTTATCTAATGCTCCATATTACGTTTGATCTAGACAAATAGTATTTAAATCTGAGGCACAGCAAAATCCTCGAATATAAAATTCGCTTCCAAGATCGCTTCCAAGATCGCTTCCAATTTAAGATGCTACGCAGGATTACGAATGCACCATGGTTTGTGCTAAACTAAGTAATCAAAAATGATTTAAAAGTCCCCTCTATGATTAAGCAAATCGATTTCTTTATTAATAAATATAGCCAAAGACTAAAAAATCATCTCAACTGGCATCATAGCTGAGGGAAGGAATTAAAAATAAGAGTAAAACCTTTTATTTTTTTTAAAAGGATAAATAAGCCTCTCGTTTGTAAGTAATTAGTCCGGATAGAAGTAACTAAATGATTATGTTATGTTATTGACCCTTTGAGTGCGGCGCGCATGACGTATATGCGCATACAAATCGTGTTCAGCGGTTGCCAAGGATGTTCCACGTACATTACGTTCCACATACACGTGTACGGATGTAATGGTATAAAAAATGCACTTCGAATTTTTGATTTACAAATTTTAAAATTAGATTGATGGCATACAATTAGTGTTATCTCATCCTGGATAATGTGTCCTTTTTCTATGAATGTTTTTTATAAAGGATTTATTTACAACACCCTATTCCTACTTTATTATGTATGGTAATAACATGTATATTTACAAGTTTCATATGCCCGTTGGTATTTTGGACCAATTCCATTAAACCATTAAAAAATAACGAACAATGTTTGACGCACTTCTCAGAAAGGCTGCCCAGCCCCGGCGAGTGGCGCGTGGCACATTGAGCATGGGTCACGCGCATTTGTGAATCTGTAAGGTCAGACAGCCGTTTGAGCAATTCAATAATTTGTTCGATCTATTATTACGAAAATAAAGTGAATCGATTTTATTTTTTTTAATTAAGATGGAAGAACATATCCTACTTAACACGTTTGCATAGATCTCGTATAGAAAAATGGTAAAATATAGCGGTAAAATGGTGTATAAAAATCACCAAGTGAACAACTTGTATTAACATGAAATTATCTATACTACAGTGGAAGCTCAATCCATAGTTTTAGAAGGAACACTCACAAAAAGTCAAGGAATAGGGGGGAGTTTCATTCCATGATTTTTTTAAAAATAAATCTCACAATTTTAACATTCACAATGGGTTCCACTGTGACCACACACATTACGTGATCGATGATAAACAGTTTCGATTTGGCGCACAGTATTATTTGGCGTCGGGTTTTATCCATGTTTATGATAATACAATACGCAGGGCAAACAAATCTTTGTAAAGTTGATCCGGATTTGGAGACTGTATAAACATGGTTATTAGGTCGACCCGGAACTTCTCAGCCAGAAGAAGTATTTTTATTTATCGTCGTCTCCATTGTTTGGCGGAGTTGCTCGGCGCTATCCCCCGGGACGCTGACAGGGTGACGTGGATGCCGGAAAGCGAAACACGTGGAACATTATAACCCGGGATCGAGCCTGATGAAGCGCCGCCACTGGGACCCAGTGACTTTTGCTTTATTGAACGGGGAGAAAGTTCGATTGAACTGGAGAGACTTTCAGATTGGCAGAGGAGTTGCGGTAGGGCACAAAAGAAAATATTATTTCATTAAATTTTCCTATCGCGGAAAACAAGGGGTACGGTTCCAACCTGAGAATAAATTTACAGACAAAGCTCAATTCGGAAATATGTATATTGAAATTATTTCAACATTCGCCATATTTCGAAAAGTCATCACGAAAAGCTGGCCGTTTTGCATTATTATTAATGTTGACTAAGCATTTTATTATATAAGAAAAGAGCCCTTTTCACATAAATTTATTATTTATATTTTTTGAAACGTTTGAAAACCACGGCACCTCACAATCAATCATCCCCCGACGCATATACGCGTGTCACGCCAAATTAAGAAATACACACCGGGGGGCGATACTCGTAAGAGGAAATAAACCGAGACGAAGAAAAAGGCAAATAAGCAGTTTGTCATGTTAACATTCGAATATAGTAAGGGTTCATTCTTTCACCTTAAACCCTTATGCGAATTTATGATGTCGGGGTGTGGGTTAGAGGAGCGGGGGCGACCCCAGAAGTGGATCCTCCGTGTACTCCAGGTGGGTACAGTGGGTACACACACGTCCCAGGGCTTATTTGCTCGGCCGTTTCCTCGCCCTATTTGCACTACACGTACCCATTATAAATTTGGAGCATGTATGAGAGCCCTCACCAAACACGCTCCGGACCTCGACCCCCTGTTATTGTTGTTTAATGCTTTGTGTGTGCATATCTAATTATTCATATTTCGGCGCATGGAGAAAATGTGCAAGCTTACGGAAAATCGAATTTAAATCTCCGTCTGATTATTGTCGCCATTTTCGTCCTGAATTATACTGGCATTGAAGGATTCATCCACGTAACCAAACCTTGGCTTAATCACTATGTAAATAGACGACCCCAAATGATTTTTTACATGTTAAAAAATGCTCACAGAAATAAATAAATTGACATTTCTTTACGCTTTTCGTAAAGTAGTCGAACCGGACCTTCTACTAAAATCAGGGGAAAACTGATGATCACTTATCATACAGCTTATTAAGATAATAAAAGAAGAATACGAGTATATGTGTATAGTATGCTCTTACCTCGTCTGATTATTATTGTTTGAAGCTCAACTTCCGAGCTTATGGCTGACAATCTGATTCGTATATAAAATAACTTAGAGGACGACCGTCAAAATCCTGACATCAGGGTTGAGACGGACGTCCTCCAGTTGGTAAAGACCCGCCTCAGGGTAAGAAGGCCACTTAAATACTAATAAATAAAAAAATATAATAAGATTCAATAAATCGTTCTTTGGTCATTTTTTAATCACATTAAAAGGTGGGATTAAAAAGTTAAAACCATTGTGCTATTTTGTATCATCATCATCATTTGCCAACCACGAGTATCTGGGTCTTAGCACGCTCAAAGTCGAGGCCATGTGTCTCACAATGGCGGAAGGACTCTTTTACGTTCATACCGCTGTGGTCCAGTCTAGTTTTGGTATGCTGTTTTTATAAAGAGATTTCCTTCCTTTGGCCATTGCTGGCATTGGACTATATGTTCAACTATTGCTGGTTTTGGATTGTACTCTTCTTATTGTGTTCAAAGAAGTGTGGTTTTACTTGATACTCGCTTTTCTCTTTTTTAGGGGTTCCGGCGTGTAGAGTCACAGCTAGCATTAACCTTGTTGTGTAATAGCAATCCTTTCTTCATGGTAAGGTATTTCTAAAAAAGAAGTCACACTATTAAGGAGGAAAAGATCTAAAAAAAAACGATTATCGACCTTGAATTTAGGATTTTCCTTCCCAAGGGTGAATAGTTTTTACTAGTGAGAAAAACGTTATTTTAATTAAATAAAGGAGTAGCAGTGGAATTGACTATAATTATTATACATACACGTATAAATCATAAATGCACACTTATAATGTATACATTTGATAACTTATGTGGTTGTTTAATGCATACATCAATGGCAGATTGATTTCACGCACCTAGTAAAATTTAGAAATATTTTTTAAGTAGCAATATTTTTGTTTTTCGATAATCGATTAGCCTCACATACAAAAATCATAGATATTTTTAATTATTTATATCATTACTGACAAGAAAAGCCTCATAGTTTAGGTTTAGTAAGTCATTTTGTGTTCTCTTAATTTAATTTTTTTTCTAATAACAAGTTTTTTTTATTTTTCTTGCCAAATATGTTATAGAACTCCCTATATATTAGGTCGTCAAGTATGAAATTTTGTAGTAAGGCATATAGACAACTTTGTCAGTTTTTTATTTTACATTGGTATCTAACTGTCAAACTTTTCCTTAAGAATCTCATATTCGATAATGCTGTAAAACAGACCGTCCAAGATTTCATTGATTCTCAATTTTCTCAGTCCTTACACCACCAAAATGTAGAACCTACTGCTAAAATGGCAAAAGTGCATTGACAATTTTATTTTCGTTTTTTTTTATGAAAAAGAATAAACTTATTTTTTTTTCACGATCTATAAAACTAAACCAAAGATATTTTGGCTTATTTTTCCTTAAAATTAAAATAGAGTAACCTTTATTAATATTTTACTATCCGATACTAATTAGGCAAATTGTCTACTCGATCGTACAAAAATATATTTTTTATTATTTCACATTTTAAATAAATATTACATTATTCTTTTTCCTGACTAACAGATAACTTGAAATTAAGGCCTGCTTTATAAACATTTTTAGACTTGACTATAAAATAATAACTGGGAATTTTATTCTATAAAAAAATGAAATCAGTAAAATTATCATAATATATTTTGCGGAACGTATCATTTGTAAATATTTATTTTTATTCTGTTATTCTTCTATGAAGATATTTAATAGAAGACCATAAAAATTATTTTCTACAGTCTAAATATGTTTTATTTCTTATTATACGATACTGTATGAATATTAACGTTATTTGTTTCATCCTCAATATTATTGCATTAAATATACACACGTCTATTGTACATGTACAGATAACTGAAATTCACTGAAACGTATAGATGTAGTATGTGTAGGAATGACAATTAACTTCTTCAGACGGTGGAGTGGGGGGTAACCTCCTGCCACGTCTGTCTACAAAGTAAAGCCGAAGAATTTATCATCAAATATGAATCCATCGGTATCCATAGCGCAGACGATCAAGTGGAAAAATTGTACGGGGATTTTGCACATCAAACAAGATCAAAAAGGATGTTTTCCGGGGATACCTTTTATTCGTCGGCTACAAGGCTCTATTATAAAGGATCGATCCTTTTGCATTGCTAAGCGCGCGAATTCCTCTGCGATCTCTCACAAGTGCGGTGAATATTGATGCAATGAAAGGCCTCCCCGTGTATCCTTCCGCAGGTGGGCAGGGTTGCTGTGGGGTGGGAGGGACATCTCCCGCTCTGCCTCTCCTGCTATTCCATCAAAGAGATCATATTTAATATCGAAAGTAGTAGTGGAGGGCAGGAATGGAGTCGACACCTAGTGTGCCGGCTCCAACAGTGGTCGTTGCTATGTTTCGTGTGAAATTTGAATGGCAAAGAACACTGGAAAATGCACAAATTGAAACGGAGCCGGCATGGAGGCTGAGTTATCGCAATGTAATGATGCACATTTTTGTACCTTTGTCATAATATAAAAGTTATTGCACCGTGCTTTTAGCCTAAAACTCGGCAACTTGTACGTGATGTTTCCCTGGAGCCATATAAAATGCGGAAGGTAGTCAGTCATACTCATTAACTACCCCATCGCATTATGCTCACTCTTAATAACATAATATAATTTTAATAAAAAAATAAATAATATTATATATTTATAATATACAGTACCGAGCAGTTAAATCGTACCATCTTCCAATTTCGTAAAAAAAAATAAAAAAAAGTACTATTTTTTGTAAAGTAAAGCTTTAAAAATTAATAATTAAAATATGACAACATTTACACAGTTGCGTAGTGAGCAGAAAAGTCAAATTTTGGTGTTATTAAATACCGCAGCGATGTCTAATAAAGAAATTAAGAGAGCAGTTGGTTGCTCCAATATAATAATGAGTAGAATTTGAAAAAAATGCTGATTCTGGTGATCCAGGTCGCCAGAAGGTAGCGGAGTCCCTAAAACAACTGCGGCTGACGATCGGTTGTTAAGGCGGCTTTGTTTTTAAAATAAATTCTTAACAGTGCTGGATATTTGAGAGGAATTTATAGCAGAAAATAGAGTAGAAGTTGGGGGTACACACTATCCAGAGAAGATTGCGAGTACGCGATTTAATAGCCCACCGGCCAGCGAAACAACCATTCCAAACAAAGAATATCGTGTAATCCAGATAAAAATGGGCCAAAAAGGACTAAACCTGGACTAAAATCGAATGGCAAAAAGTCATATTCTTTTATAAAAGCAAATTTACTTTATTTGGATCAGATGGAATCTAGTTTGTGAGGTTTGGATCTGGAGAGCAGATGCACCAAAACTGCCTGCGAAGGACTGTGAGGCACATAGCTGACCAAATGATTTAGGGGTGCTTCTTATATTTTGGAATTGGAGAAAATCCATCATCTGGCATTAATTGCAAGCTAAAATAGCACAATTTTTATGATGACAGTGCTCAGTGTCATAGATCCGAAATGATGAAAAATATTTTTAAGTAGTAAACAGAACTACAAATAATCTTTTTCTCTTCTTATATACAAATTTTCTACCCTAATATAGAATTTCGACCATGCAGTTTCCAGGGATTACGCCAGATCTTAGAACCCCATTAAAAAAATTGTGGCACATTAGGTGCGAGATAACTTTCCGCACAAATTAATATAATAATGTGTGACAAATAGCGCCCCTAGCGGAGCTAAGTAGCATCATCCCTATAACAAAATGATCATCAGCACGACTGCCGAAGCATCCTGAAGGCGATCAACCATCGGCGGTCGTAATGTTAATACGTTTCCGCATTTCGCTCCTTTGTAAGATATAGTCGCCATCTTGTTGCGCTACACATGGATGCCGCCATGACGACTCTGTATATATCCTCTCGTCTTCTTCTTAGTAAACCCCATCAACTAACAATTAATGGGCAAGCTGGCCACTACAATTGCTGATGTTCTGGCTGCAGACTCCCCTCAGCTTCACCAATACTGATATTCTGTTAGAAGGACCCTCAGCCGGTCTCTCGTCGGAATCTTTGGAGGAGTACTCGTCTGTTAAGTCTCTAGTTAACAGGCAAACTATAATCGCTGACGTTCTGACTGCAACCTCCGTTCTCATCATTCCCGACATAGTGCCACGGAATGATGCGCTATTACAAAGATCCTCAGTCGGCCTCTCATCGGCATCTTTGGATGAGTACTCCTCTGCAGATACTCTTGGTACTAAATCGCCACGAGTGCTGTCAGAACTGTAAGAAAAAACTGTCAATAAATGTGTCAAAGTGTTTACCCTGAATTGTGTTTGCATTTCTATTACAGGCAAGTGTCTCGAATCCTTCTGTAATATTTTGCCAAGCTTTATAAACCTTTACAGATAGAATATTATATTTGTTTTAATTTCACTGTTTGGTCTGGTAAATTTTATTTTCTTCCCTAAAATACTCAATTAATATATATATTTATTTTAATTACATAACAATTCCTAAAAAAAAATGCTTATCTCTATGTGTTTATAAAAATGTTTTTACTAAAAACGGAATGCATTTATTGAAATTTTGGGGGAGAATTTCGCCACTTTTTTACGCGGTACGTGCTTATGAGCAAGCAGTTAGTAAAAATATATTACGACAGAAAATATTTTTATCAGAATCCATGATACTCGCAAAAATGACATATTGGGTCATAAATGAAGGATTTCCACGGTGCGAAAGCGAGCAAAACCGTAGGACACACAGGGTGTCCCATCCCGCGCAGACTATTTCAGAGATATCTCACCCCTCCAAAGCGCACATACATATATAAAGTGAGAAGATAAAAACCGAAAAGAAATGAAAAAATATAGCTTTATAAGGCAACTCCTCGGGAAATATAAATTTGAATAATTCCGTTCAATATCCAGAGGAATGGTGGGCGGCCCCTGCTTTACCGCCGCGATTATGATATCATTGTATATGGTATTGTTTTTTGCCACCCCCTGCGACTGGGAACGCTTGCTTTTTACTTCTAATAAATATAAAAAGCGAAGATCATCGACGGGTGTGCCACCACGCACATCCCGGATAAAGTTTTTGAGGTTAGGCCGCATATAAAAAGAAACTCGGCCCTATATCATCATTGTGAATGTGTCGTTTCTCGTTGAGCCACTCTGTACAGCGATGGCAGGGGGTGGGGAGCCGGAGTTATGGAATGGTTCCGATGTTATGGTCGTCGTAACTGTATATGACAAAATGTGACAGTGATAGATAAAATAGATCCGAATTTATACGCGTGTTAATTCAAATACTTTCCTACTATTGAATATTTTATTCTATTTCTATCTATAATTCATTGACCTCAATAATTATATTATTATTAAATATATTAGTATTATATTAATTGAAGGAAATAAGCATAATAAGATTTAAAAATAAATACATTAAAATTATTGTCAATATTTGTTTGGAACACACTATACTCGAGAGGAAGTATCAACGCGTGCGCACCACACAACATCTCAACGCAGACTGACTACTACAACAGACCTCCACGCATGCGCTAGATAGCTATACCGTCAGTCCTCCTATAACGAATAAATCGGCCACGTTATAGAAGACACGGTAAAATATTAAATTATTTTTTAATAGCCATTGTAATTAATATTTATTTAATTTATTAGAGCTTTAATTTTTTTTATTAATATGATTAAGACAATTTGTTGTGTAAAACGGTTTAATTAAGAGATCGTGATGTACCTTTATCTGCAAAAAACAGTTTTTAGGTCATCGCCTCGTTCATTAACAAAATTCCTGCGTCCCTCCCGCAAATTCCCAATAAAATAGCTCTGAAACTAGAATGTCGGTATTGGACCCAGAAGTATTTTTTTTATAAAAAACCGTGTGCGAATATATTTATTTTTGAAATCTCTTTGTGATGTATCATTGTGATTCTGGCAGAGATGCAACAAAGGTTTCCATTGTGCAAAAATGCACCCGTCAGACGTATTTGAATTCACTTAAAATAAATAAAAATACTCCTGCAAGAAGTCCTTTCACTGAAAGAGATGAGATTTCGGATTAGAGAAGAGAGAAAGAGATAGATAGTAAAGAGACATAATTTTATTACAGCGTCGGTAATTACGATGGTTTGTAATATATTTACAAATATTTATAGAATCGAACTGTTTATAGTTTTCTTAGATTTCGTCTGAAAAAAAGGCGTTTTATATTATTTTTATTTGAATTTAAGACAGTTGACAAGTGCGACAGTGGCCCTGGCTCAACTATTACTATGTAATGAAGCACTTGACTAGATTCCTAGACCCTCCTAGTTTTATTGGCCGGTCCAAGGCGAAATTGCGTAACGAAGTCGCCCCCCAAATGTGGGTCGCGATCCCTTCATAAATTCCTCGAGAACTGAACAATAAAAATAACTTGCGTTTTATTGTCGCTACAAGTTTATATGTAAAATGAAGCGGCCTCGTAAAATTAATACCTCGCATATGTATATAAATGGACTTAACGAAGTGGCAAGTGGCTTTATGGCCGTGGAGAATAAAATGCCAAATTATATTCCAGAGCTTTGGATGTCTCTGTCTGTCTGAGCAAATTGCGAAATATTGCGAGTAAGATGCGAGCCGGATTCTATGGCCGCTTCAAAAGACATCTTTGTCAGTAATAAGGGAATTACAGTAAGAATTTTTTTAACAAAAAAACGCATATTATATTTAATAATTAAAATAAAAATAATTTTAAATATACATCTACATTTTTAAATGTATAACCTAGCTTAGATTAGAAAATGAATCAAATAATTCTATTTTATACAATATTTTGTTTTACAAATTATTAAAAATATTAATATTTTTTGCACCGATATTAATTTTTCCCTAAATATTATCACTAAAGATGATCAATGATTTTTATTATTTAACAGACTGTTATTTACATGACTAAAATACATTTTGTTTTCATAAAATCTGATTATAATAATTAAATTATTTGTAAATATATAATATAGGAATTAATCATAATTCTTTTATAACCCATCCATCGTGGCGGCTCAAAAGCAACCGCGTCAGTTATCTCAGATACTCATCGTACCGGATGCGAGTGAGAAAATACATCGCGCGCGTGGCTACAACAACGAATCTTTTTGTTTTTTTCCCTCAATGCAGACAATAAATGGTAATGATTATTTATAATATCTATTCTTTAGACATTTTTAAACAAATATAAAAACATTGTGATTTATATTATAAGAGTAATTCCAGAAAAGTTAAAAACTTGGGGTTAAAACATTAGCACAGCTATAAACATTTATTAGTAGTAATTAATTAGTTGCTATTTTATTATATAAATATATATATAATTAAAAAATAAAAAAACAACTTTTCATTAAATCCCCTTTCATCTCTTGATGATTGATTATTAATGTATAAATATTGATTAGTTTAATGCTATCTATCCTTTGTTAAAATAATTATAAACAAATAATAAAAACTTCAATCCAACTGAAATAAACCAGTGTCGTGGTTTGACACTGGGGGGAGTATTAATGTGAGAGGCTCATTCCCTTGCATTTTTAATCTTTTTATGGGTGAATAACGCTTTCCAATCTTTCTGTTAAACCATCCATCCATCATAAACAAAAATAAATAAATACATTATTAATAATAATTTCTTTAAATATACTAGCTTATCAGTGGGTAAACTGATTTGTAAGAGCCAAATATCAGCAGTATAACGATTTAGTTTATTTTTAAGAGCCATTTTAGAAGTCGATAATATTCACTGTTTAGATAATATTCTTATTTATTAATGTTTTATATGAACAATGGCCTTGAATTTCATTGGGATGTTTGAGTCAGGTTTGTATGTTGTTGTTTTAATTTTATTTTTTAATATTATAAAATAAAATTAGTGAAATAAAATGCGGAACACACTATACATGAAATGAGCCTAAATGCGGGTTTACCCCACAACGGCTCACGCTAGACTGACCTTAATTAACCACAGAAATGACATTGATGCATCTTCTCCCTCTCTATTTCCTTCCTCTCCCTCTCTTTCGCTCTACACCTAATACACACATACATAAATATATTGCGCCATATATTTCTAAAATTATTTTTGATGATGTTGGATAAATGATTATATATTATTGCTCTGCTCCCTATTATATTAACTCACTAAGCCGAGTCTTTAGTAAATCTCAATTTTGGAATTACCACAATAGCACGCACAAATACATTCCGTAGGTCGTAGCCGGGCTGCGCGATTTTTATCAGCGTATAAAAAGGTCGCAAAACTAGATTCCGGCGACCCTTAAGGTTTGTTATCCAAACAAATTCGGGGCCCATCGACGTACCGGGGTCATTGTCGACCCCCGGTCCGTTCCACCTCAGAAACCAGACGCCGGTAAACAAATCAAACCAGAAGAGAAAGAAAACGCAGAGGTCAAAAAATTCGGCATGGAGGCGAACCGGTCGGTGGGGGTGCGTCGTGAAGGGCCACCCCCTTATCGCGGAAAACAAAAGTTTTTCACGGCGGTAGTAAAAACCCGGTTATTATCGTCGATAAATCAAACCGGCCATTATGATGTAGCGCAAATAAATTTACTGGTATAAAACAAATTTATGCCGAATAAACAATTCATCTTTCTTGCGGCATTCGGTCTGTGCTTTCAACTTCTTTTTATACCACTAACACTCCCCAGTCCCACACTCCCGTCTGTGTTGGTATCTCCACTTCTTCGACCTCACCCCTACTACCATAGCTAGGCACATTATAGGCGGTTTAGTATCGAAGATTTTTATTTCGGCAGGTAGGCAATCTCGCACACCCATTCTTCTAGGCGCGTGATATAGTAAGGGCGCGCGGAGACTGTTGAATAAAACATGGCCGTTTTTACAGCCCGAAGAAATATACTCCGGCCGGGTTTCTCGTCTGCACCACAATTTGAGCTACTTGCGAATTTTGCCGTATCAACGTTGATATTTAATTGTATTGCCACATGATACTTTTCTCTGTTCCTGAATTTTTACGTTAATGAAAGCGGTGGATTATTGTTAAATCTGGAATTTATGGATTAGATCAACGTTTACCGGGTGGTGGTTCGCAAAAATGCTCGCCCAAAAAACCCTCTTGATTTTGGACATTTTTATGCGACTCTACTGATAAATAAATAATGCGATTACTAACGAACGTCAAAGAACAAAGCGCTCTAACTGCATTTACAGAGTAGCTTCACCCGTCAGAGATAATTTTGCTTTCAACTGATATTATATAGTATAAAAATATTATGAACTTTATTAAATTACATCCACTGCATACGGTAACTGATTACGAAAGCTTTGAACTTAAAATTAACAAAGAAGTATGGCTAAAAATGCAAGCGAACATGAATTTATAAACAATTATCATATTAATAAAATACTATAGTGCTGGTAGCAAACGATAACCGGCTTGAAGCGTTTGATATGTGGTACTATTGATGAATATTGAAGATTACATGGAGGGAACAAATCAAGAATGCAACCGTACTTCAACTTCTTCACAAGGAGCGAGAGCTTCTGGACACTGTAAAACAATGTAAGTGGATACATCATATGTAGACTAAAGTATCGTCTTCTACAGACCATTATAGACGGAAAAGTGGACGTTAATCGTTAGTTGGGATGACAGGAACTGTCGTGGTTTCACTTGAAAAGGTTTGATAGATGTAGTTATATTTTGATGAGCCTTTATTCGTGATAGAAATGTAAACACAATTACAAATTGATTGAAGAACAACATTTATAGACAGGCTTTATATTAAACGCGGTACTCTCTACATGGTGATCTCTGGCGGTGACGGCATTCGTGGCGGTCTAATACCAAGAGTATCTGCAGAGGAGTACTTCTAAAATGATCCCGACGAGAGACCGGGTGAGGGTCCTCATAACAGAATATCAGCGTTGGTGAAGTTGAGGCGGAGTCTGCAGCTAGAACGTCAGGGATTGTAGTGATCAGCTGGTCTGTTAATTGTTAGTCGATGTGGTTTACCATGGGGAAGACAAGAGGCTATATACAGAGTCGTCATGGCGGCATCCGTGTGTAGCGCAACAAGATGGCGACTACATTTTACGACGGAGCATAGGCAGGAACGTCTTAACTTTTCGATCGCTGAGAGAGAGAGAGAGAGAGAGAGAGAGAAGCGTTGGTCGCCTTCAGGATGCCTTGGTAGTGGCGCTGATGATCAGTTTGTTAGAGAAGATGTTGGGAGCGATAGGGGCGCTATATGTCACACATTAGTGTGGGACATTTTCAAATTGAAGGGCGAGAAATTATCTTGCACGCTGTCAAATAGCAGCCAGCTTTGAATCCAGTTATGTAAAAAAACCAAGAATTAAAAAAAAACAAAGAAAAAATTTAAATGTGATTTAGTAGTCTAAAGTTTCCGTTTATTGAGAAATAAAATCAGTAAATTGCCAATCTTAGTTTAAGTAAGTGATTAATTTAATAATGCTTTATTAAAGTAAATCATTCTATAACGCTCTTTGCTATTCTGTGGTTTTCTAGAAAGAGATCAACAGTTAAATAAATTTTCAAGGTATATAAAAAGTCGTTGCGCTTTGGTTGACAATAAAATATATGCGCGTGAACAAACTGAAAATATAACAAGGTCATTTAAAATTTGCAAATGGAAGAGATGTTCGATATCTTGATATCGGTAAAAAAAAACAGCCATTAATTCAAGTCTAATGACATATTTCGTTAATATGTAATATAAAAGTTTGTTTTTGGTAAAAAGTATTTTAAGTACAATTAAAAATACTATATTATGAATGGTGCCTTGGCTTCTGTAACGTGGTCTCAATTTGTTTGTTATAGAAGGGCTGACTATATTCCAAATTGATTGTTTGGCTATGGTTTTTCTTTTCATAATACTAGCAGTATATTTATTAGTTTCTGATGTAATTTCAATTAATAAATCATCAGTAAAGAATAGCCGGAAAAAATCAATTGATATAGCATATAGTGGTTATGAGAGTCAAGGGATCTCTTTGACTTCTATAGCGTGGGTCTCATTTTTTTCGTTCTAGGAGGGTTAACTGTATAGCTCTTGAAAATGGTTTAGATATTTAAAATTGTATTATTTTATTCATGGGCAAGTTAAGACAACATTAGTGGTTAATAAGTACGCAGAATCTATGATGTTGCGCAATTTTGATAAATTCTATAAAAAAATGTTATGTAAAATAGTCGTAGTCTGTTTTAAGCAGCATTGTTTTAGACATTTTGTAAGTAAAGTTTTTTTTAACAAAACAGTCAGTCAGATATATTCTTTTGAGATAAATATTTGATTAAATGTGATACCAATTGCTCGTGTAATTTTATCAGATATATATAAAAATAAGCATTATTAAAAATTGAATATTCAAGTTTATTCTTAATACCTAACTAGGTAATAATTAATTATTAAAATATACAAATTAAATTATTAGATATTATTTTTATATTTAAAGAAAATGAGGCCCCCCAGCCGTTGTTGCATATGTCGTACTGCTCAAGAAAAGCTATTTATAAATGAAATTATTTATTAAAAAATATTTAATAATATAAATGAATTGATGTCTTTAAATTTATTCGATTCAAGTGTCCAAATAAAACAAATCGAATTAGATAATACTAGAAATACATTAAATTTCGCGGAGCCATAAATCTTATTCAAGGGGGATTTTGCAAATGCGCTTTTCACCGGCCATCACAACATTTTCCTGCGTGGATCGTGACTCTTGTTTTTTTATAATTTATTTTTATTCACTAATATAATAGAAAAGGGTTGTCGACCTCTGTTATATATCGATCGCGTGACGCCTATATTTCTTTACACGTTTGTTTACAATCACGAAGATTTTCATTGTCTGAAGGCTGTAAAAGCTGAAGAAACTTTAGACGTTTTATCTCCAGACGAGACTAGTGTGTATGGAAAGTTTACTCTCTGACACATTTTGTAAACAAATTTTCAGAACAAAATAGAAATGATTGAAAGGCAATCCCGTACATGAGCGGAAGAGAAGCGAAACTTGAACGTGTCAATAAAATAAGACAATACCTACGAAGAAAAGCACGGAGCCAAAAGATTTTCTTTTTTCCGCGAGCAAGAGAAAAAAGCCCTCCATCGGCAAATGACAAACCTGGCGGTTCAGTCTATTCGAGGGAAGGAAAAAGAAAAACCCAAAGCTTGCGAGTCGGCCATAACCAGTTCAATTATCATAAAGGGTTGCGAATAAAACTACCCAATGCTTGTATGTGACATTTCAAATGATTTCACTAAACGTCTCCCGTGGAAATACGTGACGTTCTCTATCCTCCTCCATCCCGGCGATTCGCCCTGCCGTGCGACAAAGACGACAGACGTACGAATGAGTGACGTATGTCTGAAAGCGAAAAATAAAACTGAGACGATAGTGTCGAGTAAGCTCGAATTTAGTGGCCTATTGGAAATTGTATGTAAATTAGGATATATTACATTTGCAGGGGTGTAGCCTGTTGTTGATATATCATTATTATTTTCATTAATAGTACAATAACAACAGAGATTCATATATATATATGAAAAAAATGATGAGAAATCTCATGACAAAATAAAAACAAACAATATATACAATAAAATATCAATTTACTCTGTGGCCCATACCACCGACGTTTTTTTTCCCAACGCCAATTGATCGTATACGCCCGAAATTGGCGAGCGAACAGGGACGGCAATAAAATCATACGTCTCTATGAAACGTCCCTTATCGGGGCCCTGGATGTTTTGCAAACAATGGGAGGATACAGAAGAAATCTTAACTGAAATGCCTGTGATACAGCTTATTTCTTCGTACAATGCAATGAAACGGAATACCGTCTAGAAATCCGGAAAGACACTAAAGAAGATTGATGAATGCAGATTTGGTTGCTTTGAGTAAGACGAAATAGAGCGATTCAGACCCGTGGGCTATATAAAAAAAATATAACCGAAACGAGACATATGTATAAGCTTATAAACCTCTAATTGTTATACTGTATCACAATAAATATTTTTTTAATAAATATAATCGAAATAAATCGTTAAAGTTTTCATCGTTGATTTATTATAGCCGATTACTAATAAAATATTGTTTCCCAATCTAAAGTCTTAAAATTATGGTCCCGTTACACATTTTATTTAAAATCTGATTTAAAATGTTCTTTCAGGGCTGCTTTATTCACTTCACGGAAACTTCCGCTCATTTTTAAAATCAATATTGCCTGATTTAATTTTTTTTAACCATTTTTGACATTTTCTAATGCTTAATGCGTCTCTATAAACATCACAAATATTTTTTGTTGCCTCCGATGTGTTTATTTTGGCGTGAAACTGAAACAGCATACAGCTATGCAAATGTTCTTCCGATGGACACGTCTCGGTCAATATTAAAGAAACACGAAAAAAAAAATTCTACGCAAAACGAGCATTGGACTTCTCACGACACATATTCAAATACGTCATTCTCAGCCAAATGACTGAAGAAAACTAATCTGAAACTATGATTTCCGAAAATTTGACATTACATTTGGGTCCATCTAATATAAGTAGAATTTGTAATAAAATATAGATATAACCATACAAAAAACTATTGTTGGATAGGATTGTCAACCGTCGAGGATTGGCCAGGATTATCCTGGATTGAGTTTACTGCCTAGAATCCCGGTCAAACTATCTTCAAAAAATATATTTTTCACATTAAAAAAATCATTCGTGTATCGTGACTATTCTTGTCACGAAGTTTGGTTTTGCCTTTTCAGGAACCTCTGCATTCCACATCTCACCTTGCAGCTACTACAGTGGACCCCATGGTGGTTTTCATATGTTTGAAGATATCGTTTCTTCTAACGAGATGTCCAAAGTGTCAAAGAATTATTTTCATGTAGTAGAAAGTCAGTAATTTTTATTGTTTTATGGTATTCTTAGCAAGCTTAGAGTCATCACCAAGTTTCAAAAACGCCTCTTTTCTTTTTCATATTTTCCTTTACGGTCAAGATTTCCACGTCAAGTAAAAATTGAAAATAACTGACTCTACAATAGAGGTTTATCTTTTAGGTCCTATGCCTCTCTCGTATGTCTTTTTAGAAATCTCCCTGTTTTTCATAATTATCGAAAGCTTTGAAATCAAATTTTTAGTCATCGCTATCTGCCTTTTTATTTCTTGCTCACAATTTCTATTACAAGAAAGAAGAGATCTAAGATCAAAATTCTTCAATCCTCTCAAGATCCCGAAAATTAACGGATCTGGATAGCTGACTAATTCTATCGACTATCATCAGCTTGGTTTTAGTAATATTGATCTCGAGTCCTAGTTTTTCAAGGGCTTTTCTCATAATATATTCCCTGTGTCAGTTAAATAGGTTTGGGCAAAGTATACATTTAAGCACAGAAAACTTTTTCGATGAACTCGTCTTTATATTGACTATTTCAGTGTTGCTCTTTTACAGGATTCTGATGACGTGTACAATACGCAACGGTGGATTAATTTCCTCTAGCATCTTCCAGAAACAATTCCAGTTCACGCAATCAAACGCCTTTTTATGGTCTATGAAACACATTACCACTCATATGTTTAACTTATTTGGATATTGAGAATTTGCTATCGGGTTTATTTTCCTTTTACAAAGCCCGATTGCTCTTGAAGTATTTTCT
The DNA here is from genome assembly GCA_022495035.1 of Philopotamus ludificatus. NCBI lineage: Eukaryota > Metazoa > Arthropoda > Insecta > Trichoptera > Philopotamidae > Philopotamus > Philopotamus ludificatus. The sequence continues at coordinate 23,487 of JAGXCT010036729.1, read as the reverse complement.
AACTAGTGTGGCGTTTTGAGATTAATAAAATTGTTCGGTAATTTTCAATTTTTTTCGTACTTCCCTTTTAATGATGTATTGTAATGAAAATGGACTCAGAACAGTCCTGTGGTCCTAAAATCCAGATTTTATTGTATATTTTGCATAGATGCTTTTGACCTTCTTAACCTAGTTTTTTTTATTATTTCGGCAGAAATATTTCATATTTCGTTAATATTTCTCTAGTTTTTTCTAGTCAAGTTAATTTCATATCTGTATACGTTTTCGCAATAGTCCTTCGATTTTTCAATATTTTTTTCAATTCCATGATATCCTCTTCTTTTTATTTACATTGACACAAGATATTTGTTTTATAATCTCTAGAGAGTAAACTAATTTTGTTTGAGTGACCTTTGTTTTCTAAGACATTCTTAATCTGAATCGCTTTAGATCGACGGCAGATTTTTTTACTTTCATTTCTAAGCTTCTTGTGACTTTAATCCTCTTAGTTTTATTAATTTTCTGTTTTTAATTAACTCTCATATGTCATTAATAACTCCAGATTTTTTATTTCCCATTTTTGGCTTTTGACATTCTTTCGCAGTATTTAAAACTATCTTTTTACGTATTACGATATTAGTCTGGACTCTGATTGATGTCAAGTAAGAGCTTAGGTTGTTTTTTCTTTATTTCCTTTCCAAAGATAATTTCTTCCTCTGCAGAACAAGGAGATTAACTCAAAATTGTGCATAAGGACATATAAAATGTAACAACATATATTGACATTATATGTATAATTGCTAGCTTTAAAGGCTTACTTTTAATCCAAAGAAAAAGAGGATTATTCTGAAATAATTTTGAAGTTTTTCTATTTAAAATCTATTACCGAAAGAGATAACAACTCTATTGTTAAATCGGCCATTGTTAAATATTTCAAATGACTTGGTGTATTCTATTTCATTACTAGGACAGTTAATATCAAGGAAATACCACTAAGCATAATAATAATAAGCATAGTGGTAAATGCAATTTTTTTTTGTTGTCATCGCAGGTCATCTTCTGAAAGCAAAATGAGTAAAAGTGGATCACATCTTAGTCCTGATCGTCTTCAAACTCAATTTTTATTCATATTTTGCAATGGGAATTATTTAAACTTAAAAATATCAAGTTTGCATAAAAAAATAAACTAAAAATAATTTAAGAAATTAAAGAAAATCCAATAAAGTGTCTGGTTAGTCTAACAAAAGAAGAAGCTAATAACATTAATAGGAAGTTCAGTTTCAGCATGCTTTAATAATAGTTTAAATAATAATAAGGGTTCAGACACAATCATAGCATGGATAGAGAGATCCCGTATTTATCGGTTTTTTAAAGGGTCCCTTTAAACACAATGGATTGAGGATTCACTTAAATAAAAAAAAACTCCACCTGGTAATTTCCTACGAATACAAATTTATTATTAAATAATCTCTACATATAATTTATTAAAACACTATAGACATTATATAAAAACTAAAATCAAATCCTAATTTTTGGATGAATAAAATAGATATGTTTTTTATATAAGTTAATTACTGGAGCAAATTACTTTTCGTTTTATTAGGTTTCATTCGAATTGGAAAACAATTTAATTTATATAGAGATTACTATCGTTTTTTTATTTAAATCAAATATCAATGGAATCTCCCGTATCGAGAGAAATAAATATATATGTATTTAAATCATTCAAATTTTATTTCGTGTGATGCGAGTTAATATGCGGCAAAAATTCGGAATTTTTAATATTTTTTTTTTAAAGAGCTTTTGTAAAAATGTGAAATTTTACGGGTTGCAGTTTCATTAACCGCGGGCGTGTGTGCATAATAATGTACATAGAGAATGAGGAGATTAAACAACATTACGGGGGATGAACACCCTGCGGCCGCTCAAAAGTTTTATGCTCATAATAAAATTATATCAAATTACTGGAATAATATTAAATCGAGAATACTGATGTCATGGCAAATTATGAAAGGAATGGCAATTTTATAGTAAAATCCATGGAAACTATGGGTGATGAAAATTTATTAACAACGCTGTCATTGTGAATCAAAACTTAATAGACGTGGATTTGAATTTAGATAAAAGTACAATTGAAGTTAAAAGTATGTTTTAAATTGTAATAAAGCGTATTCATTTCAAAATATATTTTATAAGATTTTTAGAAAGTCAATCAAAGCAAGGGTATTGATTTTACGCACTTAAAAATACGACAATACCTATTTTAAGATCTTTTTATTTTTTTACGCCATTCTAAGTATCGTTAGGTTAAGTTAACTCCACAACCATACGAAAATTACAAGCTCATTTCTGACTTTATCGTGTTTAATGTTGGTTTACACAATATGCATAAGAAAGTTCATTACATGTAACATCTTGTATAATAAGATGAACGTCTAATAATCACCCAATGCTTCTATTGTTCACTCTTATACATTTTTAATGAGACTTAAAAGTTTAGATTTCTATTGTTGAAAGCATTGGAAGATATATTAGTTTTAGAATATGTAAGAAATTTCACCTTTTATCTTAAATCAGAGATGTACAAATGATTTTTTGTTGACCTTTCGAGGATTTCAACTTTCTATTTGTTTTGTATTTAGTTATTAATAAAATATCAAAACAAATTTCTTTCATCGCATATAGATTTATGTTTTTTTAAATATTAATCATAATCATTTTATTATCTTTCAAGGAAATAAAATACATGAATTTTATTAGGAATATTAACACTTCCTTTAGTATACTTTTTGTAACTAAGGCATTTGGTATTAGAACTAGGTTGATAAATAAAAACTTGACATCATTCAATATTTTATTAATATTATAAAGTATTAAAATAATTTGATTATATGGTGTTTGTTGTATTTTTTGAATAAAAAGAATTAATATGTGTGGCTTATTTAACTTACAATATTTTATTTGACTTAACATATGCTTTCAGTTAGACACCCCTGTCTTAAATGTATTTATTTATTTAAAGACATTGCGTGGTTGGCATTACAGAGTAATTTAATTCGCCAACCACGTATACATAGTAATAAACAACAAACATATACATAGTAATTAGAAAAGTTAAGCATATAAGAAAAATGTATATTAAGTCAATTCATAGTATAGAATATAAAGAAATAATTATAAAATCTCATATAAGAGATTAATAAGTACTAGAGCAGAGTAATAATAGCTGAGGTTAAATACTTAATAATTGTATAACGTTAACCTTGTTCTAAAATAATTTGATAAAATGTTTTATAGTGTCTGTTTTTAATCAAGGTAAACCAAACCTTCTTTAAAAAGTAGGAGATATTAGATTAGATAAATTTATATGTGTATATAAATTTACGTTTGTTAGTTGGATATATGAAAGATTATTTATAACTCTTAACCCTTTCAGTGCGGCGCGCATGACGTTCATGCGCACACGAATTGTGTCTAAGGTGCATCGCGTCGTGAATCGGTGGGAAATTTCGATTTTTTTTCGATTTATTATTACGAAAATGTAACGAATCTCGTTTATTTGTTTAATTGAAATTAAAGAACATATCCTAATTCATACGTTTGCATAGATTTTCTATTGAAAAATGGTATAATATAGCGGTAAACTTTAAATACGAATCAAATCAACGAGTGTTATGGCTTGTATGCAAGTAACCGCGATTGAGCTAAGTTAGTAGTTGGATAGGTGCCTCACGAATATTATGAATTCAGGGAATTCTTTATAACACTGACCAGGGGGTATGTAAGAGGAAGACACCGTCACCTCATTAACCTATGTCGTGGTTTGACACTTGGGGGATTATTAGTGTTAGAGACTCATTCCCGTTGCAATGCAAATATTATTTTTAAAATGTGTTGATAAAGTTGAATACCGCTGATCTTTAATAAAGGAATTCTGTCTAGATTTGTAACGAAGGATTTACATCACTGATTCTTAGCCGGGCTACCAGTGCCCCTTTGTGGGCGTTTTAGAGGTCTGACGGGGCGTTTATATTTTTTTAGCATTTAGGGGGCGCTGCAGGAGTTCGACATTATTAGTGTTATAGTGAAAGACAGGAAGATAGGAAATCGACGAGTATTGTTATAAAAGTTATCAATAAAATAAAGTCCCATCCCTCGAATGATATATTATTTCCTCAACTGTGTTGAGGTCAGATCAAAAAATGATGAGGTATTTGAAAGACTTTTCTTATATACAGAATTAAGATGGCTATCGAAAGGAAATTGTTTAAACATATTTTTTGCATTATTTGATACAAGTGTGAAGTTTTTGGATGTACACAATGAAAACATATGCATTAAATTATAATTACTACGAAATGATGTGGTCTATCTTTCGGATATAATCGAAAAGAAGAATGAAAATCTCCTGAAACTTTGGAGTTGTAACTAGCTTTATCAATAAACTCAAATTATATAAAAATAATCTTTGTCAGCGAGAATACTATGAGTTTCCTTCTTTACAACAATTAAAAGATATGTTCAAGGATTTTAATTTGGAAACATACTGTTGACATATTGACGCCCTTATCGAAAATATGATAATACGATTCAAAGACTTGCAGGAACTGTTTGGTTAATTAATCCATTTTTATCAGACATAAAAAGTGTTAGTAAAAATTTAATAGAGAAGTTTATTGACCTACAAAATGACTGTGAGGCCAAAATAATATTCAATCGATGTATTTATGATGCTTTTTGGGTTCGTTTTTCTCATCGATACCCTTTTCTGTGGAAAGAATTAAAATTACACACCATTTCCTTCATCGTATTAAGTAGAAAGTGTTTTAGTACAGTAATGCAAATATTTAAAACTTCACGAAATCAATTACAAATTAATATTTTGTGATTGTATTTGACTATATTTGAACCTAATATTACGAAATTGGCGCAATCAGATGAGGCTCAAGGATCTCATTACCTTTTTTTTTATTTTTTTCTGTGGTAAAGGGGATGATTCTTTCAATACGGTAAAGAAACACTGATTTACACGATTAAAGTCGTTGCGTAAATAGTTTTTAAGATTTTTTTCTTTATACTAATTTTGGTTCTATATAATATTTTATAAGCTTATTATTTCAATACCGTATAAACTACTAATGGTAATCTGTGCATGACTGAAATGTAGGTTAATTAGATATTATGACAAAGTTAGAAATAGCGACTAACGTGACAGGATCCAATGAAGTATTTCTCAGAAACTGGTGCATAAATTATAGGTATTAGAGAAGATTTTCAATTATATTTGTCAGAGACGGAGAAGATTTTCCAAACGTGTCCTACGTCGATGATATTTGAAAATCGTGGATTTGACGTTCGTAAAATGTTTGATATTTCGCAAACGTACACATGTATGTAGATACAAGTGTCGAGAGCACTTCACTGGCGGCGGCTCTTTGTCCCATTCGGCTCTGCGAATAAATAAATAAAACACATACACGGTGTAAAATAGAGCGTATCTATTTCACGTAGACCCTATTCGCTATAGGTCAAAAGAGACCCGCGGAGAAAAACTTGGCATTTGTTCACGTAGACAAATTATTTCGCCTGCGAACGCCGAAGCAGTATCAACAATCCAATTTTACACAACAAACACTCGCGCAGTTTGCACAGGAGGAAGATAACGACTCTGTCGAGAGGACCATTGCTTACGGAGGGGCGCGGGGAGCTAAAACGGCAAACAAACACCTGGTCCTCGAGCTGCGAGAGCTACGAAAAAATAAGACAAAAACGTGGGTTTATCACAAATTGGATAACTACGACCGGGGGGCAGAGGTGGACGGAGGCTTCGCCCCCGACCCCGCGGCGCTCACCTCTTCTCGCCCACCGTTTAGTTTGCCCACCCCTATGATTGATGGGGGATGAAAAAAAATCTCTTTCGGCAGCGAGAAAACAGCTTTCATATTTGTTTTCCGAGGACGTCTTAGCGACTGGAGTGTTCGCGGCAATTTCGGCGTTTTATTCTGTCGTAGGAGGGGGTGGGGGGCGTATGGTGGAATTTCAGTTTATTTTTCTTTTCAATTTGTCGGCCGATGAAAGGAGGAGTCACTGTGAGGACCTCTGGGACGGTGCGAGGGTCGCTGCCGGAGAATTGTTCTCGGCTCTGTATGAAAAACATGCACTGCAGATGAGTTGAGACTGCGACTCGCACAGAAATCGTTTGATACTCGAGTTAAAAGAATTAAATAACATTATGCAATGTAGCTTTACAATCATGTGTAGCTAGAAAACAATGTGTAGCTGTACTACAATGGAAACTGCCAAAGTTATTTGAAATATACTACAACTATACATATGTAAGTTTAATCAAAAATCTTAATGGCTTGATAAAAAGTGCTTTAATATAAAAATAAAAACTTTCTAATATTTTTTATTTAATATATAATTACGTGTTTTTTTCTAACCACTTTTTATACAGACATGATCTGCCTTTTTTAGGAACAGATTTTAAGAACATTATAAAAAATATAGTAGAAAATGAATGGCTAAATCAAACCACATTGATGTTTAGTATTAATTAAAATATGTATCACAACAATTATTATAGCTAAAAACTAATAATATATGTTAGGTTATTCGGAAATAAATCCGTGTTTTTATAACTAGTATAATATTTATTTTTTTATTTTATTTCTAACGATTTATGACGATTCAGCTCAATATATTAGCTTAAATTAAGTTAATAAATAACTGGCAAATACATGATTTTAGCTGTGTGCATTGGCGAGTTGAAGAATAATTATTTTTCTATAGTTGTATTAATTCATAGTGGATAACTTCATTCATATTACACTAAATTCATAATAGAAACTTCCAAAGTGTTAATCTAACTTTGGGGTTGTGACGAGTATTTATTTATTAAAAATACGTTTTTATGGATACAAACTCATTTTATTATAAATTATCTTTTACTCATTTCCGGCTACAATTTGCTAAAAAAAGGTTGAGATCTTTGTCAATCCTGCTTAAGTTGATGTATTATCGATGTAAAAGATATATTTTTTTTTAATATTTATTCTATAGTTTAGTGAGACTTCGGCATGTCGATATCGATCTTTGAATATCTTCTTAGGGATTTCTGTAATCTTTAATCACCTGATTTAAATAGTTTTCAAACCAAAATTGACATTAGTTTTCAGTCAGAGCTTGTTCCCTTAATATCGTTGATTGGCTTTGGGTCTTTGATGGCGTTTAACCCTTGATCATAAAAAAGGATTATGCATTGACGAATATGTCTGTTGATGGTTTCGGGCATTGGCATTTGACATAAAAGCTAAAGCTGACGAATAAAAAGTAATTTAAACAAATGTTAAACAAAAGTTTCAGCAAATATGAGGCTCTTTTTTGGGGCTCATGATTTTCATCATTATAAGAAATTGTTATTCCATATTCCTTGTAGTTCTTCAATTGCTTTTTTGCAAAAACTTTAGGGATTTTATTCGAAATTCTTGTTCAAGTCGTTTTTGAAATGTTTCCAATTATATTTCGAAAAAATGATCTCTTGAAGTGTGCTCCAAGCATGAAGGATGTGGAAAAGTATCCCAGTTTAACTCTGGGATTACTTGATTTTTTTCCAAGGTCATTCTTGCTTTATGAGAGAGTCCATTATCGTGGTAATGAATTATTCCATTTCTGTTATATAAAATTGGACGTTTGATTATATGTTCTCGCTTAATCTTTCCAGTTGTTAACATTACATACCTGGAGTAATTGTTTTAACTAGTTTTAATAAATGCGCAAAAGTACTCTTACCAGAGTTAAATCAAGATCTGGGAGTTTGATTCGAAGAAAGTCGTTGCCTTTTTTTAACTTATGTTATCATATACGATCTATTTCTAATCTAAACTTTACAAAAAACCGCATACCAAGGCGGTTCGGGTACCTGCGGTATGGACACGAAAGGAGATTCAGGTTCCTTTGGCCACAACTACCATGCGAGAGTTTGGTAAGGCCTATGCCCTCAGCGAGTGAGAGCCTTGTGGCTGGCAAATGATGATGATGATGATAATGATGATACGATCTATTTCTCATCTCCAGTAGTACAATACAATATGGTACAAAAAGAGTAAGAGATTCATCATCTCAACAACAAAAAATTGCACTTGTTTCTTAGCTCTGTTTTGTTATCATTTGTGTCTGTAGAGAGGTTCTTGAAAATTTGAGTCTCGGCGATAATTCTACGATTGTTACGACTCGACCATTAATATCAATATACAATCAATAAATTTAGAAGGTCGTCCAGATTCAGGTCCATCTTCAAGAGATTTCTATTTCCCGATTTGAACCATTGAAACCTAAATTGACATCTACGTGCTGTCAGCAATTCACTATATTTTTTTAATAGCTTTAGTGGCTTTGTTGGCATTCAAGTCCTAGTCAATAGCTGGTTGACATTTTATCCTTAACAATATATAAAATTTATTACCTATTGATAATAAACTTTTCATCGTGTCTGGATACAAACAGAACTCGAACGGTTATAAAATACGCGATTTCTTTTGGGTTCTCATAACATACGTACAAAAACTACTTAAGACTTTCGGCTACTATTTTTCAAGATTAAGTAGTTTTAATTTACAAAACAATACAATAAGCTATGTATAATTACTAGCTAATTGAATGTTAATGTGCAATTTAAATAGGTAGTTTAATAAATTGTACAAAAATAGTACTGCTTAATTTAATTGAAATTTTTGGTAATTTAATAATATGCGTAATTCTAAATACGTATATTAAGATCGCTCGATCTAAATATTTTTTTGTTATTGCTCCGTAATATATTTTTTTACATTAGCCTTCATTTTGTAGCCGTTAATAATACTAAAGTTATGTATACAATAATTTGAATTGTTGTGGAAAGGGTTAAATTCGGCAATCCATCTCACATTAGCCTACAAAAATTTTCGCGAATGCTAAAACTGATAAAACACGATATAAAATGCCGACCGGATAAATTTCGGTATATTTACCGATAAAAAATGTAGATTGACCCTGGCGGCGTAGGGCGAAAAATTCCGATACGCTTCCCCTACATTTGCCACGTGGTCGTAAAAAAGTGGTCGGCGCTAATCTAATTTCCATTTCGCGGAATATTATAGCCGGCTGCTTAGTATTACAACGGCGGCTGGAATTATTGTAATATCCAATTCCGAATTAGAATGCAAATTGACCTTTTTTTCATACCGGTAAGCACCCAGGCACGTGACGGCGCGGGGCGTCGCGACGCCCCTCCTCATGCGTGAAGGTGACAATGACGCCGCGACGTTTGTTTAACGCGAGGCGTGAGAATTTTTTCAGAGTTACAAGATGTGATAATCTATTGTTTGATTTTGCGACGAGAATTTCGACGATGTGCGCATGGCGATCGCGCATGCGCAATACAACCGACAAAACTCGTTCGACTCGTATTATAATTAATAAAACGTTGTAGCAATATATTTCGAGGAGGGAAATACTTTGTGCGAAACGAGAAAACAGTGGAACTATTTATGGGAATTGGCTGAAATAACCTACACATTACCAGGGACCCACCTCTCTTTGCTCGGTTGTTAAAAAGCGAATGGCGGATAATTCCCCCATGAATAAGTTGGGGCAGTCCCTTTCGACTTATTTTCCTGGCAATTTTCCTCATCCTAAATTTTAGACGATAATCTCTGCCGTTTATAGCGCCGTCGTGTCCCGCGGCAAACAACCGACAATCTATTATAAATAAACATTTATTTATTTTCGTTATTATAATTCATAGCAATAAACTGTCTATAAATATCGGGGAACGGTCCTCTCTTTTTTTATAGGACAATCACATTTACGATGGGTTTCGTAGCACTTTCGTTTTATTTGTTTTCATTGTGCAACCTTTCAATGTGACTGTTTTATGGTGGAATGAAATTTAGAAGAATTTTCAATTGGTTCGACTCTCAAGCTCGCAATAATGGAGAAAAGGTTGCACCCCCATAAATAAACCCGGAAGATACGGGGGTCCGCTTTCTAGAAACTAATTATTCGATCAAATAAAATTAGGTGAAATCGAATAAAAATATATGTATCATATGTATATGATACATGGTATAATATTTAAATATTTTAATGTATTTAAAAATATTTTATTAAAAAAATAATGCGATTACACAATGAACCAACTGGCGTGACTGCAATATCTATGGTGGTCAAAATTTAGAGTTACCTTGAGATGATATCTTATAAAAAGATTAAAAAAGAAATATTTTAACAATTTTTTTAACACCAATCTGTTTTAGACAAACGTGAATGAAGTCATATTTGAGCCGAAAAAAAATAATTCAAGAATATAAATCAGAGCTTCGAACCGGAGTTGAGCCGAAAATCAGAAAAAACCGTTAATTTGAGACAAGTGTCATCTCAAAATCAATCAAAATTCGAGATACGTGTCATCTTAAATTATTAAAAATATTTGGAACAAGTTACAATATTTAGAAAAGTAATTTTTAATCACAAATGAAAATTTGTAATCTATAATTGATACGTCTGGTGAAGAGGTAGACGACGTATAGGATATTTTAAGAAGCAATAGCATTAGAGAAACAAAGATTCCCTATTTCAACAGACCTAAACAAAAAAAAATCTATTAAATAACTTTAATCTACCAGTAAAACGTTGAAAGGACATTTTTGGTTTAAAGTTTATTCTACGAGGCAAAAGAATAGTTAAAATGAATATTGTGTTATATGTAATCAGGGGTAGCTCTTTAATATACAGTGCGGAGCTGCAACACCCCTATGCAGATTAGGGGAAAATATCTTTTTACATACTCATATATTAACACATTGCCTACGGGGGACGTAGATTCCACGTAAAAAGCGTATTTGTGTATGTCCGGGGCGCGCATAATGCCCGACCAAATCAATTACGCCCGTTCCCAAAATGTTTAGTGACTCCTGCTTTAGGATTTAATTTTTTTTTACATTAACTATCCAGCAAATGTTGAAGTTCGAGTAATTTAATTTTCGGCTCAATATCTTGATTATTAAAATAGTTATGATTTTGTTTGTAAAATACGACGTTTCACCAAATTTCAGCGAATGTGCCCCGCTCTAGCGCAAGTTTGACCTCGATTCGCCCCGTAGGCAATGTGTTAATATATGTGACATTGATTATGTATACGAAACTGTACATATAATATATATATTTATTACTCGCTACCAGGGTCGGTTATTGGAAGGATGCGGAGCGGAATGTGAGGGCGGGGAGTCTCTCCGCTAAGCACCCTGTCGCGCTGCAACTTGGTGCAGTCATACTGACTCACAGCTTCTTTGAACAGCATTCCGCCTCTCATTTTATTGTTAATATTATTTAGTGTTTTTATCTCAACCTATTTTTTTGTATTTTAAATCAAATATGAGTGAAATATGCTTTTGATTAATTTTGAATACGGCGCAGCACCCCCATATATTTTACCCGATAGCCGCTACTGTATACAATACCTATAATTAAATAATTATTATTATTTATATTACAAAAAAAAGAATAATTAATTTAAAATAAATAAAAACCGAAACCGAACAGATTAATATTTTTTATTTAGGAAATTGCGTTAAAACGTGCTGCGAGGATTCAGTTTGCAGCAAGACATCGCCGAGAGCGTTGTCATTTATGCCTCATATAAATTAGTTCAAAAATATAAAGCATAAAATATTTTAGAATAATCCATTTAAATAATAAACGATAAAGAATTCATTAATATCTTGACTTGAAATGGTTGGGGTATTTGAGAGACCCCCTTCGTACGACGCAGCTGTTTTCTAGCCATTTTCAATTATTTTTCAACAATTTTGCAAAGATTTGATTAAAATTTAACCCTTTGAATACCGATTAATCATTATAGGACTCTTTTCGTTTCTTGGTGCTTTTTTATACTCTTTGAAATAAATTTTTCGAACATTTTAATAAAAAATAAATAGTTTATAGATAGATCAAGTTGATTTATGTATATTTCCATAATTTTCATAAAAAACACGTACAATGGGATTATTTTAGTACAATTGATTATAAATAAAATTGCAATTCTCAGTTAAATTTAAAAACGATTTCCATTTATCCCTTTATCAATATCAATAGATCAATAAAAAAAATCCCTATGAGTAAATAAATGCACAATTTTCTTCTTAAAAAGTTAAAATAAATGACTATCTTAGTTTTTAGGTGTAAATACATTTTATAATATGGTGATTTATAGATTTCATCTGTTAACCCGTTACCTCCCGTGCGAGGGCATGATTCTAAGTGCTCGATTATATGAGCCGGTGCAGTAAGACAGATGATATCAATATCGTTAAAATGAAACTGATGGCGTAAACCATGTCGAGAAGTACCGGTTTTGTCCTTTTTTCCTGTGAAATATGGCCTCATTCTCTATTCTTATGGCTGAAATATGGTAACTCCTGTTGAGGGGAAAGTTCACCAGATCTATTCTCGCCGAGTATCCACGATTTTTACGATGGATTGCGGCGATAATTCAACGAGGAAAAGCTACGCGAATTTTTAAAAATTTAATTTTAATATAATATAAAAAAAAAATAGATTTCGGGTTAGAGATTGTTGATTGCACGACGTATCGTCGGATTTATACGTAACGATTAAATCTTTTTCTCGGATGTTCGCAATTCACTGACTTCTCTTCTTGCTTTTCTTTTCGCCGCTGGTGTCTCTCTGTACTTTTTGGTAGTGATATAAATTGTCTGGAGAATCCGCCAGGATACAAAAACAAGACACTTCCAGTCCCCCCCCCATCCTTGCTCCCCAGGAGCGGGTGGTGGTTGAAACAATTCTTTGCAGAATGTAAAATAATTGAAAGTAAAATCGTATCGTAACGTGTGCACCGAGAGATAAATTATATTAGAAATTGCGCAATAATATATTACGATTTTGGACATATTTAATATTTGAAATTTCGCAATCACGTTTCACGGAGGAAAATCGTGTTTTATTAAAATTAAATTATCGCCGCGGATATCTCGTTTTAATTTCCGCAGACGAGAAAGTCGAAAAATATATATAAATGTATATTTAAAAATATATTTCAATTACACGCAACGCCGTGGATAAACAGTCTCGAATCTGGTGGGCCAAAATTGAATCTTGAATCTTGAGGTCCACATCCTCACTTATGCTGATGACTGTCGCCCCGCCAGTTGACCCTTGTAATGCTGTTTACCCTTCTGACCCCCAGAACCTTCCTTTCACACATCGCTGGCCCCCATCAGGATTCATTTAATAAAATATTTAAGGAGCGGAGGGCCGACGCCATTTTGGACGCCCGGTCAAATTAAATATCGGCAATACAACAACTCGACCAGCTATTTACAAGTCTACGCATCTGGGTGAGAAAATTTATTCTACAAATAGAGCAAATTTTGTTTTAATACAGTATTTTATATCCATGTGGATATTAAAGAACTGATATTTTTAATTAACATAATAATGAAGTTGAATTGTTACTTATTTCAATATTATTTTAAGGAAACTATCATTGTTTCGAAAAACTAAGAGATTTTAATAATATATCCCAAAGAGAGAGATTATATGTACATAATAATTTTTATTTGTTATCGACATTTTGCAACTATAAAACCAATCAAATATTAATACTAATACAGTAAACCCTCCTATAACGTCCTCTCCTATAACGTCCCCCTTCCTATAACGTTTGCCGCAGTTTTTTCCTATAACGTCAAACCCCCTATAACGTACATATTTTAAAACGCTAAATAGAATTTTCATAAAAATATTTTATAATTTTATAAAATTAACTAATAAAATGTGGCGTTGATCTTCCCTGCTCGCAAGTTGCGGGTCGATTACGTCAGCCAAAATACGAAAGGATATCGCTCATTCTGCGAGTCAAGTCATTTGCGCTGGGAAACAAGTAAAAATGTAAAAAAAAGAATAATTAAAATGATTGATGCACTGATCTCCTTCAAATCAAAAAATTATATTACCCCCCTATAACGTCCCCCCCTATAGCGTGGAACCTATCTTGACGTTAAAGGGGGATTTACTGTATTTGCGTTCAATTTTTTCTAGTTTAGTACCCTGTTTCTCGGAACTCTGAATCTATATTTTCATAGAACAATATTATGGCCAACGTAGAATACAGATTTCGATTTAATTTTTTTTTCTGAATAAAGTAGCGAATTATTTTAGGAAACTTCACACTTTAATTTAATATTTAAATGGTAAAAAACGACATATAATCTAACAAAAAGAAGTTTAAAAACTTCAAACCTGATATATATCTTAGTTGTTAAAAAATAATATTTTCCATTTAAGTGCACTCATGAGTTTTTACATAATATATACGACGAGCTCCCTAGTAGGTCTGATGTCAGAGAGCGCTCTCAGCGTAGTGACCACATGTTGATTTGATCATGTTTAACCCTTTGCAGTTTTATGTCGAGTGTGACTTCACATCGTTTTTATTCTGCTGAGTATTAGGTAGTTTCACTCGACAATTTTTTATGCTTTAAATTTAAGGTTGTAATATTTTGTTTTACAAAAATTAGAAAATGATTCTGGAAGTAATAATATTCAATTATAATGTTTATCGACGTATAATAAAGAAGTAATGATGGTAATGATAATGAAGAAGATAACCAAAAAGGTAATGGTAGAAAAAAAAGAACACAAGTGATGATTCATGGAAAAACGTTACTAATAAAAATGAAAATTATTTTTTTATTGGTCAAAAAGAAGTTCCTCATCTTCCAAACACTTTAACCAAATTATTTATTTTTTACAATGGAATTATTGAATAAAAACACATCCGAAATCAATAAATATGCTGCTAGTATTATAAGGACAAAAATCTTAGCCAAACAATACAGGTACAAGAATACTATGAACTCTCCTATAACAAGGAAATCGAGATCACACTATAAAAGCTTGCATTATAGAAGCCAAGTCACCTATTTACAAATTAGAAAAAGGGTTTTATAATTTGTTTTATAAAATGAACGAAATCGATAAATCGTAAAATTTTTCCGCTGGCATATTTGAAGGGACTTAGTTCAATGTCAGTGTCACGTGTTTTTATTTTTTTGTTATTTACAAAATATTTTCTCCTGTACATTCTAGGAGGAAGCGCTATAAGAGAGAGTGTCGAACTTGTCATAGAAAACTGAGGTATAATAACAAGGAGCGTTATATAAGGGTTTATTGTACTTGGACTGATGTTACTAAAATAGAGATAAAGGCATTTTTGGAAGTAATAATTAACATAGGGCTCGTCGAGGTTGCTAATATAAAAAAAATATTGTTCTCAAATTTTTTCCCGCTTTAACCAAATTTTCTGTATATTATTTTTAGAAACTTTATCTCTTTTTAGTCAACAATATATGTTTCGATAAATATCACGCAATCTTAATGTATAAATAAGGATTTATTGTAATTAATAAAATATAAATAATGTTTTATTTAAGTGAAAAAACATCATTTTTAATAGACCTGGTGGGATAAACAATTTAAAAGCTCTAGACCGCAAAGAGTTAAATCCTTAAATAATAATGAGGACTACGGAACCTCTTTTAATTCTTAACACCCAAAGAGTTTAATTAAATTAGCACATTTTTATATCACTGTCTAATAAATATTATATTCTTTATATTGACCATAACCACGTACAATTTCTTAATGGTCATCTGTCTAAGTACAACTTATTAATTGCTTCAGTGCCGTAAGGACACCGTTGGCCTCTGTGTACGGGGGACGCGGAGTACCGTAAGGCCACCGGTGGCCGCTGTCTTTGCGTATTAACGCTCTATTTATGTACTATTCTCTGGCTATATTTTTTGGTGAAAGTCAATTGTGTTTTTATGTATACAGAATTGTGAAAAAACCCTTTTTTAAAGAACACGCGGTATATAAATGTTTTTCAGATTAAAACCTCGCGACACTGAAACAGTTAATACATTTCACAAACATCTTTTTTCGCATTTTTTGGGTTTTCCATTAGATTTTCTAGTAGTCAGTATATTTTTCCGTTTGACTACGACGCCAATTGGACGTGTGTAAAGCGTTCGAAGCTCGGACATTATGACGGTTGGCAACGCCGCGTTATGGGCACCCTAGAGAAGGTGGGGCCCCGAGGCTTTGACGGTCAGTGTCTGATCAGGGTCCCCAGATTGGAAAAGGTCCTGCATATTTAATGTTACGATCATGTTTACAGCCTTAAACGTGCAGAAGCTACGCGACGCTACACCGAAGTCGAGGGAGGGCGTCGGGTAGGGGTCGGACGAGATCGGACGGCCCGCGGGGGAGGAACCGGGTCAACTATGACGCAGTGCACTCATCGTCGGCTTTACCATATTTTTTACCATTTTTACCATGCGAGGAAAATTGAAACGGCCACTTTTTCGGATGAGCCCGAGACGGAAGGAAGGTGAGGCTGAGATATTCCGCTGAATTAATGTCGAATATATATCAACGTACATCAGATTGCGATCGTGATTTACTCGTTGCTATATAGCACGAAAAATTGGACTATCTGGCGAAAATTTTGCGAAACAAAAATGAGATATAACAGCGCCATCATCATTATAGTGATGTTATATGGATTGTTTCATACGAGTTGGCGCATCCTCATTCTGCGGCAACAGAGCCTCAATCATTTAAAAATATCCAGGTATCTATTTTTTTTATTAATATTATCATCTTGTGCGATCTTCAAAGTTGCGAAATTGATACTAGGCAGGTAGCAATAAAAACGTCGCTTCAGTGGAACGTGGGGGTGGGGGTAAAGACGTCGCTACATTATTCTGTTTTTGACATCTGAAGAACGTAACAAAGTTCAGAATAATGTATCTTTTTTCTCGTTCCCTTTCTCAGAAGTAGCGTCAAATATTAATTAATACATATATGATACTAACGTATTAAACTCGTATGTGTTTAGCACTAAATTTATTTCATACTAGATACACGCACAATGAATATTTATTTCACCACACGTGCGAATAATTTGTTCAAAGCAAACTAATATAACTTGAAAGATTTATACCTCACTACAGTTTAAACAAGGTAATTCCTTAAATTTTACATTACACAGATTTACCGCAGCCTAATTATGAACAAAATGGTCGAATAAAATTATGTCGTAATTTTATTCTATCATATTATATAACTTATAGGTAAAGCAAATAGTAAGAATTTATTGATTACTTGATTTTTTGGCGTTAAAACCACTTGTGAGTTAAAGCGTCGATGATAAGACTCTTCCATTTGGTTCTATCCAGTCGTTGGCCTTCGGTGCCTTGAAATCTTTCAATGCGCATTCAGGTCATTTTTTCTCACTTTCAGTCACTGGGCTTCTTGTAGCATAGTCTCCATTAAAGAAGGACTCGCTTACTATATTACACTGATGCACAAACTACGGCCCACCATTATTACGGCCTGCAAACTGCTGTCAAAATTGGATAAGAATATTAAATATAACATTTTTTTTGATTTTTAGTGGTTATTCCACAGAGTGCGAGATAATTTCTCGCACATATAGCGCCCTCGGCGTTATCAAGTGACATTTATCTTTCCAACAAAATTGATCATCAGTGCCACTCCCACGTAGCCAATTCCTCCTTTTCTCTCTCTGCCCCCGATGGCTTAAACGTTATGACATTCCCGCATTTAGCTCCATTGTAAGATGTAGACGCCATTTTGTCGCGCTACACACGGAGGTCCCAATGACTCTAGATATATTCTCTCGTTTTCCCCATGACAAACCACACAGTCTAATAATTAACAGACAAGATGACCACTACAATCGGAGGCATTCTGGTTACAGACATAGCGCCATAGGCTGAGACGAAAGGACGAGAGGAGATAGCTCTAGCGGCCAATTCCATTTTTCTCAGGCGCGAAAAATGATCTATCTGGAAGGAGGACACAACGCGGTTTCCGCTAGTCCTGGGCTTTTTTTACCCACCTCCTAAGCTTCACCAGAGACGCGTCTGACTCAATTAGTGATCAATGTTACGATGGTTGTCACGCAGGTCATCTAGGCACTTCGAATAGGGCTAGGTCGTCAGACATGAGCCCGGGAGCTGACTGCAACCATAATGTAGATTTATATTTTATTTATATAGTTTTTCTTTATTTTTCAATATAGGACCTATACCCATTAGCTTAGCCAGGGAACTGCAGCGCGGTAAAATATTGATTCCAACTTTACCCTAATCTCTCCGCTCCCAAAATTCCTTACCATTCAATGACCAAAAGTTGTTGTGGGGCGAGAAAGGATCAACAGACCACGGCTCACTTAATTTTTTTATCAATCAGGCAGATTATCATTCCCATTTCAAAGACACTTTCAATAGCTTTCTTTTGTTATCTCAATCTAGAATTGTATATGGTCTTCAAATTGTTGACGGTTGATTTTTATAGGGCGTCACTAAATTGCGTGGAAATGTGAAAGCTACATCACACACAAAGTAGTAAGGCAATGGACTGTATTATTAATCGTAACGCAATGTGGAAGGTAACGGAATGTTTCAAACATTCTGGTTCATCGAGTAATTGATTGCAATGGCCTTAAAAATATCTCCATCAGTCGATTTATACATTTCATATACATATTTATTTTATGCTATACTAGAGTATAGCATAAAATAAAAAAGCTAATTTCCTACCCATCAAACATTTGTGATATACCGTTTTTATTTCACAAACCATTACTTTAAAATATCATGGATAAATCAATGACTATGTGCAAACTATTTAAAATTATTTTATATATCGTGGATTTTCTATAAAAGAAAAATAGGAGACTACTTGAGTTCAAGTAAGATTTATTTAAAATTACAGTAATAATAACCGAGTACAGTTCAAGTATGGAAGTTGATTCTGATTTTAATGATTCGAGTTGAAAATCTGCATAGATGTTGGACTACAAATATTTAAAAATCTCTTTTTGTCATATTTTCATAATAAAAACTGTAACAATTATAAATATTAGAGATTCTGAATCTAATTCTACCATTAAGCATTATGAGCTCTCTTCACTTGCCATATTCTAAACCAAAAAGTGAACAGAAACCTACATCAATTTGCAATCATGTGTTATTCAACTCTTAGACTTACCTCTGCATGTAAGTTGCCATGAGCTGATTCTTCACCACTCTAATAAGTCTAGTAAACATGCACGAGCGTCTCGTGGCTGACAAATAATGATGATTTTTTTTACAAACTTATTTATTAATCGTTAATTTTCGAGATTATCTAAGAAAGCTCCAGAATAAAAAAAACACACTTATTTGGCACATATAATGTAGCCTTTAAATGCTATTTTAAGATTTTGATCCCTTTATTAATGTTATTTAGGCTAATAATAATACTAATAACCTGCAATTAACAAGATGAAAAAAGCTGCTCCCTTGACATTCATGATGAAATAAAACAAACTTAATTTATTCATAAAAAATCTCAATTATACATATATACATTAGTGGACTTCTAACCCTGAGGCGGATCTTTGCCACCTGAAGGACACGCGATCTCCGGCAGAGACACGTTTGTCCTAACCTTGATGCCAGGACTGTGACGGTCGTCTCCCAGGGTTTCTAAGCTCTTCAAATACGGGTAAGGTCGCCAGCCATGAGCCCGAGAGCTGAGCTGTCTACGCGCAGATTGTAACAATAATAATCAGATGAGGCTAGGGCCAATCCTCCTGTAGCACACATGTCACCGAATTGGCCTGGATAGCGGCCTGGCTTCTCATAGCTCCGTAGAATCTACGAGACCATGATTGTGCCACCGCTATCGCCGCCACGTCTAATACCGAACCTCGACAACTTGTTATGAAAATATTATTCAGGATAAAAATATCGACAAGGAATATATTACAAATTGTATTAATATAAATAAGCTTAACAAATGCAAACATGGAAAATGCAGGAGAGTCATAAGCAGTAGCCACCGTAGTTATTGACAAGTTTGTTGAAAATTTCATCCATAAAATTAACAGGAGTGTTAAGGGAGTGGGCGAGAGGGATCGGGTTTAACACAATAAAGTGCGCATGTACATACATATGTATGTAAATCGGTAAAGATATGGGAGCAGGCCTCGTAATGACATCAAGTCATGTGGAAAATAAGGGTTAATTCAGTGTCATTTGGCCGACCCGATACCTGCGGGCAGATTTACCGACACGCACACTCCATTCCGTAGTCGAGGTGAAACGGCGCCACATACGATTTTCATCGATAAATACAAATTCGAGTTTGGACCCTAACATGAGTATATGCGTGTGTGTGTGTGTGTGTTGGTGTAATGTCGAAAGTTTGCCCCCCACCCCTCCACACTAATCTATATTGGCACACGTGTGCTGAAGGTTTCTTGGGAAATTAATGTGATTATCTACAGACGCCGTTTATATCGGCGAAATCTGCTTTAATAAATTTTCAGCACCAAAGCCGATGTCGTTACAGCAACAATCGGCGTTCATCGCTTCCGGATATGTTTGCGTGCTCGGTTCGAGCCAGATTTGCGGATTGGCCTTGGGCTTAGTACATACATAAATGTGATTAAATTTGACTTTTACATTTTTTCAAACTTATCTCAATCGATTTTCATACAAAATTATATTTTTACTGTTAAAATATGTATGCAAATTGTGGAAGAGCTTTTAATTTGTAAATTGTAATTTAAACATGCTCGAATGTAATTTAAAACTCATTTGTTTATGGATGCCTATAAATATGATACTATTAAAGAACGTAAAAGAATCCTAATTCATCGTATCGTAACTTCTTCAAAATATCATTATACCATCTCAAAAACAAACGCGTCAACCGAAGGGGTTTTATTAGAGACCCCAAGCAATTTAAGCCGATATTTTAAATAAATAATATAACGCGTAAATGACACGTGCTCTCAGCGAAGTCCCGCGGGAGACTGAGCACTCGCCGCTGACTGAGCTCTCGCGGCACGTGTCAATGGTCTCACTTGCACTTGGCACATCGTACTGGTTGCGGGCGAGAAAAAACATCAGGCCCGTTTCTTTTGAATATTTATTCTTCAGACGTTTTTTTACAATTTTAGCAATTGCAGACAAATACAAAAAGCTTGTGACATGTAGGATATATATTAAAAGAGGTATTCGAGAAAAATAATAAACTTTGGGTCCCCATTAGATGTAAAATTACTATTACGGACACATTTTCCAGGATCGAAGTATCGCCTTCTGTAAACCATCATGGCATCATGAAAATAAATTAGCTGTGACGATTACATACAATTTATAAATGGACCGATTTAGTATGTTAAAATTGTTCCAGGATGCATTTTCCGTAATTTTCAGTATTCATAGTTGTCTATGACTAAAATTGGATTAAGCATATAAACAAAAAATAAAGTAGATTGCTTCTTCAAGAGGAGTATAATAGCGATTCATTTATTCTTCACCGGTATCTGCCGTTGATGGTAACACTACTTCTACTCCATTCTATCTTCAATAAAATATATTATATTTTGTTCTAAATCTAGCTCGTTTCATCTTGAATTTTTTAGTAGTAAATCGTCTAGTTTAAAGTAATCAATTTAGTTTTTTTAATAAATAATATATCTCGCTCATATTCGATCTAGCTTTGGTTTGTTTCTTGGAATGCTCGGATTCTCAACAAAATATATCCCAGTTTGAATAAATATAACTACAGTTTTCAGTAGTCCAGTGGAGTCAAGTCTAGTAAACGGGCATTATTTAGTTAATTTTGTACATGGCGCCATCTATTGACGCTTATTTCTTAACATACAGTAAACCCCCCTATAACGTCGGGATAGAGCAGATCAACGCGATATTTTATTAGTTAAATTTTATAAAATGCGCTAGGCATATGATGAATAAATGTAATAAAAACTATTCCGGGAATATGTTTTATTCCAACCACTAAGTATGGAATTAAACATCAAAGAAATCGACGCATATGGAAATAATTATTGGCGAGACCTTATGTGAAATTAGATCATATCATTAATAAGATTAAGAGGAGTATGCACGTATATTACATAATCAAAATAGTTAAAAAAACGTAGGCATCGATTTACTCGATTATAATTCGTTCCATGGATATAAAAGGAAGTAGAAAATATTTTCTTACTGTATGTATAAATATATCCCTGGAATGCTCTGATAACCCTCGATACCGATAGCCTCGTTCCGATGAATCACGCAAATATTTTATTTAGTTTTCATGGGATGCGTGTCGATGTCAAAGCGATCGAGACTACATTATGTCATTGCGCGAACGTTATAGGGGGGTTCGACGTTATATGAAAAAACCCCGCAAACGTTATAGGGGGGAACGTTATATGAGAGGACGTTATAGGGGGGTTTACAGTATATAATAAAATACAATTATTGCATAAATAGCGACATCTGTGGTTCCTTGTTCTGAACAAATTGATTGTTATGGTTGTTTTCGGATGTTTTGCAATAGCTTTCCAGTACACTTTTTTGGCTGATAAAGCTCGTTGATATTTTTGGACATATGGAACATTGTCTATGAATATCCTTAACATTTATATTTCAAACATATCTATTATCCAATTAATTGTAAATAAATAGCTAGGTGGGTTTGACTAAAACTCCCTGCGATTTTTACTTTGTACTACTGCTATATTTTTTTACTTACAAATAATTCTTTGTCTTTAGTCATTATTTTAATCAGGAATTTAAGACCCTTTAAACGGTGCATATATTTCTTCCTGAGCATTCTAGTGCCGAATCTTGTTAATTTTGGCTCTCAGGGATTCAATCGTTTCTTCTAGCGGGATGTCAACAGTATCGAAGAATCTTGTCTGTCATCTTTATCGTTCCCCATTTATTTCGGGACAAAGGTGTCAATTTTCTTTTTCATTTTCTTCTTTATGATCCAGGTTTCCATACCATAAATAAAAAGTTGAGAATACCAGACTCTGCACTAACCGATTTTTGGTTTTATGTATATCCTACAGTTTTTTCAAAATTTTCTTTAGCCTTGACATCGTATTTTTAGTCATCCCTCATTTCTGGCTCACAACTTCCGTTATTCGTAAGTAAAGATCCGAGATATAAAAATTATTCAACCGTTTACAGTTCAAAATAGCTGAAGACCATCGACTATCATCAGCTCGATTTTAGTAATATCGATTTTGAGTGCTGTTTTTTTCACCTTTACAGACAATCCTTTTGAGCTTTTCTGCCATTTCTTCCTCGTTGGAGGCTATCAACGTCATATCGTCCGCATATATTTTAAATTGGCTTTCTTTGAACCCCCCCAATTAATATTAAATTATTATATTCAGGAATCTTCTCTCAATATGTTTTATAGTTTCAGCGATCAACTTTGCAATAGGCTCAATGTAATGGGCATAAGCATTAAAAAAAGCATTACTTGATTAATATTTTATTTTTATCATTATTTAGATATTATATAAATGAAATTAAGAAGGAAAAATATTATTTAAAGTTT
>JAGXCT010036728.1:123052-138875 GCA_022495035.1 Philopotamus ludificatus | reverse complement strand
TTAAGGGAGCAATTTTTTCACTTTTTTTTTGCTCGTTATGCGAATTACTCGTTATACGAGGTGCTCGTTAAGAGAGGTTCCACTGTAATATTAAAATTGAATAATGATAGAAAACAACACCTGCCTTCTCCTACCGTAGTAGATAAAGTTAATAAGATCCTTGCGTTCAGGATGTATTGCTATACATCCTTAAATCTCTGTATAAAAAAAACATCCTTAACCCTTTCCACTCTACTTTTAGTCGAATCTATAAGTTACGCTGATTATATTTTTTTACATTTTTTTAAAAGAGATATTCTTTGGTAAAATGAGTAAAACGAGCATCTATGAAGTTTAATTTGATATACGATTCACAAAAAGACATTATTTTTTAATTGAATAAAAAAACGTGGTTTGTTTGCTAAATGATATATTGTAAAAGGTTAAACGTGCAGATCTGTTGTATCTTTTGAGCTAGAAATATATTACAATTCGTTTGCATATCCTGCTTTAACTAATTAATACATTTTAACCCTATGAGTATTATGTTTGCTGAATAATAAATTAGTGTGTAAATCTACCTAGTCGCATAAATATCTCTTCGTGATACACAACAATAAAGATATTATTATCATCAAATATATATTCCCTATCTGAAAAAGATAACATTCTTCCAACGCAGTACAGTCAACCCTCCTATAACGCTCCCCGCTTTGTAGCATGGCGTACGACAATCCCCACTATAGTGCTTTCTTACGAAGCGCCGTTTTTAACAAAACGCTTGGTGTTCAAGGTCATTTAACACGATTAAAAATATAACCTTAAAGTATGTATGGGTGTCTAGTCTTCTATAGGGAGGGTTTCTATGGCGTGCTATCTTACTCGACGCTATAGAAGGGCTGACAATAATCTTATTAAAGAAACTGTGTTGTTAATCCTTTACAAGTGACTCATGGAAATTGTATTATTTTTCATAAATGCAATTTTGCAGGGAAGATCGGAAAATCGGAATAAAACAGATGATGCAGTAGTTTTTCTCAATCAAGTTTTCTATCTTCTCACATATTATTCTTCCGCTATGAGGAGAAAGCGTCTAAATGTGGCTTTGTCAAAATTTACAGAATCATTTTTGGGATTTTTAATACTCAATAAATCTTCGCATCGCACACTTATTCTATATTTTTATACATGTGTTTTTTGTGCACTCCTGCAACAGCCACTTTCATAAAAGACTAGTTAAAATGTATCTCAGTAAAGAAATCCCATAAAACTACAATGACCAAATAGCTTAATAAACTAACAGTTTAAGGCTAAGCTTCTCTGGTGTTACATCTAAGAATGGTATTTGGTTATCTAACCTTGTATTCTCGAACGTAGCATGTCCCTGACTAGCTGTACCATCTCGTCCTATCTTGGTCTTGTCTACTCCAATACATCAACCCGATTGACAATAAAATGTAATACGCGTGAACAAACTAAAAATAGAACAAGGTCATTTAATATATATTAATGAAAAATGTTAGATGTATTGATATCGTTCAACTTACAAAATACGATTAAAAAACTCAACCCCGAATTTTATATGCCCCCTTGTATTAAATAGGGCGGGTTTCTAACGCGTATTCTCTATCTTGACGCTATAGAAGGGTTGCCTGGATAGTAATCTATCTATCTTTGAAACTTGCAAAATCTTATCACTTATTATATTAACAATAATATTAGATTTTTTATTTTTCTTGTTTGTCCATTGGGTCTAAAATTTTGCAATTCTGAATTGCATTTTTTCTGTCCCTTCGGTGATTTTGTCATCATCTCTTCAGGGTCTGCGAAACGTAATCCTTTCATGATTTATTTCATCTTTTGAAATATAAAGAAGTCAGGGAGGGTCGTGCGAATATGGAAGCTGATGCAGTCTTATTTTTGGCCAAACATTCTCTCCACATTTTCAGGCATTGCTACATCAACAACGATCGTTGTCAAAATTCTATGATATCTTTGCCAACTATATATGGTTGTTTAGTAGTCAGGGTAGTTAAATGTGGGTAAGCAGTGTGATTTATGGACCTCAAGAGGTTACAACATAACGCAAAGCGAATAATTCTCTATCTTTACTACAAATGGGTACATATTTATCAATGATCAGAGGTTTCTCTAAATCATTCGAGGAATATCTTAATTTTGGAACTTTCCATAATTTTTTATTGACCGATTTAAATCTTTAAAATCAATGTTATCATTTTCGCTATTTCGGTAATAATTGTAGTAGTCTTGTTGCGATTAAGTCTTGAGTTAAAATTAATACATAAATTATAGAAGACTCAACATCATTAACTCTGAAGAACTATTTTTGAAAAATATATAATGTAACTATTACAAACTGTTCCGTATAATGTTTTAATATGATTCCAATGTTCGGATGCTATATTTAATTAAGCCCTTATCAAATGGCCCATTTTGGATAATCTCGGTCCCACAGGTGTCGGCAGAGACATGTATAACCAAATTCGCGCATTACTAACAGACGGCGAAAAGCCGCAGCCCCCTATACACACACACCGACACACATACATCGTAAAAGTTAAACCGACGCCATTTTCCGAGATTGCCGAATAAAATTTACAGCCGGATCACCGGGGCCAATCTCCATGATTTTCGATCGGGGGTCCGGCTGTAAAATACCGGGCGCCCGGTCATTATTGTGATGAGACGACAAATGCGACCGTTCGCCGGGGATGGCCGCAGGGCGGTTTACGAGCCGGGGCCCTAATGCAGGGCCCTTTGTCTCCGGCCCGACATGTCATCCGAGAGCCCCCTCGTCACTCGGAGCCCCCATATCTCACGCAAATGAGACCTGCCGCCGCATTATCATAAAGCACTCTTATCCTCCTTCTTTATTTTTTGAGACCTATGTGTTTTACGACCGATGCAACAATTTGGCGGGAATGAAAATGGATGTAGGGATCCTGGGCTATGATTCGTCATAAAAAACGAATAAAATCAGTCTACCGGTTAATTTTATTGAGAACGAAAGCGAGATAATGATTTAATAAAAATATGATGACATACTTTTTATAATAAATATACCTAACTCGTTTTTTACAAATCCTCTTAAATAATATTATTTTTTTATAATAATAGGATTGTAATTTTGAAGAGCATTGTAAATGTTTATTTTATTTTTTTTAATTTTGAATACAGATATTTATTAAATCTGTTATGCCCTTTTATAAAGACTGATTGATTTTAAAGTTAAATATATATTCGAGTAAACTTTTAAATTCATCCACGCTATGAAACTGTTTCATTGACCAGAGGAGATAGTAATCCGATGGAGCAATGTATGGCAAATAAGATGGTTGTAATAAAAAATCCCTATTCAGCTTCAGCATTTTATCACGAGATATTCTTGTCGTGTTGTCGTGATGAAAAAAAACTGTATTCACTTTTTCGATGCGTTTCAGATGTTCTTGCACTGTGGACGCAGGTGTTGAAAGTCTTTAAGTTAAACCAAAGAACTACCACGTGCTGGCCCTAACTGAAAAAAAATATATTTCTTTCCGGTACCCTAATATTTTAAGGATAAAAACTGATTACAATTTTTCTATTTCGCAGCTCGTATAAGCACAATTGTCGCATTTTTTTTTATATTGGTATACTTTTTCGTGACGTATCTTGACATTATACCCATGTACCAATATTAGATCCTTTCTCTATTATTAATTGTTAAAAAAGTCTCACGTGCTTTGTTGTGCTCTGCGATTTATTAGTTGTGGATAATATGGTAAATGCAGAAAGAAATTTTGACGAAAAACAACTCCGTTATGAAGCCTCAGACTCCATATTCGTCGGACATACCCCCGCTACTTCTTCTTATACCCGAATATGATAAAAAAAAAGGAACGTCGAGAAGATAAAAATATAATCGCTGAAGGAGCTAAACGTGTTACCGAAAATTGCGTTCTAGAAGTGCTTCGAAGATTTAAAAAAGTCTATAATGTACCTAATGAGTACTATTATACTAGAGTTGATAATTATAGTTCAGTTCTCGACTTAAGATCTAGTCTCGTTCCTTCAACTTGGTCGTAAGTCGGATTTCATACTTTTTTCAAAAACATGTCAAGGATAGTTTGTATTATTTTTTGTTCCTTTTCTTAATAAATTTCATGATAACAGGGAATTGCTTACCGAATAAGGTAGAAAAAATATGGAGATTCATATTTTAAAATTTTAGAATCCATTACTAATCTGGGCGAATGCTGCAGCCATACCATTTTTTTTAAGTTCTTCGCGATTATTTAATTTGTTCAATTTCTTTAGTTTTTCTGTAACTTGTGAGCTCCTCAACATCATTTTCAAAAAAAATATTTTCCTCTTCGTTCTTAACTTTCAGATTAAGTTACGTTACTTCGTTGTTAACTTCCTCATCTCTTACAAAATGCATATTGTTAGGTTAGTTATTATTTATGTATTTCAAAAATAATTGTTTTTACGATTTTTTTTCTTTTCGTCGTAAGTGAAAATGGTCGTAAGTCGAGATGGTCGTAATTTGCTAGTGGTCGAACTGACTCTACATTAAAAGTAACAAAATTTCGTCAGTTTTAGGCTTGAATATCTTATAGACTCGACTCTTTTTTACACGGTAGACACGTTCCACCAAAAACCGTGTAAAAACTGGTGAAACCATGTTATTTTTTAAACAATTAATAAAAAAAGGTAATAATCATAATCTAATAAATAAATTATACAAATATTATTCCTACATATTTATTTAATTAAAAAAAAATACTAACGACCTACTACTACTAACCTAATGGGTTAGAAACTATTGAAGATTTTTATTATTACTGTTCCGTGCTGTAGGAAATCTGATATCCACTACTGTGATTTTTGTTTCACAATTTGTTTATACATTTCTTGATTTAGTCATACAAATCTGATCACTGGCTATTGTGATATAAAATTATGTCAGAAGTGGGAGAATCGTGTTAGAACATATATTTCGTGTAAAATATAATATGCGTTCTATTTAGTAGACCGTGCTATTTCAAAACCGCGTTAAAAAAGAGTAAAACATAAACATTACAATAAAATTAAATTTATTAAGATAATATTTAATAAATTTATAAAAAGAGATAGATTATTTTTGTTTCCCCTAATATTTTCACTAGTACATTCACTTGATTATAATAAAGCTTACTGTCATTCCGTCTCATGGAGATAGATGTCTTTTGTGACGTCGCTCCTGTCGGATTTTAGAATTACAGAACAACAGGATGGAATAAATCAGCCGGGGATTACTTATTAAAAATTGAATTGCAATACATTTCCGAAAATATTGTTAATAAGAAATAAAACTCCCCCGGCAAACTTACGCCGACATAAAAGAAAATAGCGTGTATATATTTTTTTTTCATTCGGCTACTACCCGCTGAATCCCATTTCCGCTCACCTAATCCTCTTTCCCAAATAAAGATTTGATCAATGTCAGAGATAAGGTACATAAATAGTTCATATGTGTATCCAGAATTCCGTCCGTGCCGTACCCACATCATCCAGGTTGGCCCAACTAATTGTTTATTTTGTCTCGTCGATATCTATAATAGTGCTCCATCAACCCCTATTTCGGATGATTCGCGATATCAATTTCAAATTCGTGTTCTATCCGAAAATATTGACAAACCGAGTCACTAGTAGCTCCCCATGCGATAACAAGAGACAGTAATTCTTGTTAGCACTAGTGCCTTTGATCTAAGATAACATTCTCATTCTCTTCATAAATATTTACACTTCCGCTAGTGATGGAGGATTCGGGGCGAACCGTTTTCATCTCCAATTATGAACAAAGCAAAATCCGATTTGTATTAAAATTGAATTTTAGTAATAGAAACAGCTTTTCCTACGACGGGATAATCTGATTAGGCGTGACAAACGTGTACAAAGAGACTCAAACCCGTGACGTCATATCAAAATCACCAACTATTTTTTATCAATTAAGATATTTTAATTCGTCATTGAATAGAATTTCATCATAATATGAAATAATATGTTATTTTATTGATTTTTCTCGAATAACTCTTTTAATAAAAATCAGAATACATGTCAGAATATTTTTGGATTTGTCTAAAAAAAGTCTAAAGAATTAATATTATTAATAATCATTGTCCTAAAAATATAAACAACAATATTCACTTCTGTCGCCACGGGCGTGATGTTTTTTCTCGCTCGCATCTTGTACGATGTGCCAAGTGCGAGTGAAACGTACTAATGACACGTGCCGCTATAACTCAGTCGGCGGTGTGTATTCAATGTTTTTTGTTCATAATGAAGATTTCATCAATACTTTTAACATGAAACGCTTGGAGTCTATTTTCCATTATAAACAAACCCCCTTCGGACGACGCAGTTTTTTTCGAGCCACCGTGACGGATCGATTAATAAAATAAAACATTCAAATTGTTAAACTTAAACATCTATAGATAATAGAAAAAATATTCAGGGGTAATAACAACTCGTTTTTAAACACGAAAGAACGCCAAAGTATTTGCCAGTTTAAAAGTATTCAGAATCAATTGGCTTCGACGATACATATTTTAAATACCAAGCTAATTTTAAGTTTTAAATTAATTACCTCTCTCCATTTTTTAGCAATCTATGTACATAATAACGATTTTTTCTGATTATTATCAAATCAATACTTTAATAAATATATATTAAAAATTTTGAATACCCCTGGACTTACATTTTATGCATATTTTTTTCATTACAATAAAAAAATAAAAATATTTTCTTATAATATTACACGCATCCCTCGATTTACGCGGTAGATACGCTCCATGAAAGCCGCATAAAAAAAGATCTCATACAAAATGAATCGATACGTTCCAAAAAAAAACTCGTAAAAATATGATATTCATTTTCTCCTGACGAAACCTCTAATAACCGCCATAATGATTTCCAAAAACAATCAAGCCTTCTATAGCACTTCTTCATAGACCGCCGTTTTCTACAAAACGCTAATTTTTCAAGGTCAAATTACATTACATTTCGGAAATATGTAATAGACCCCCTTTGGTTGACAAATAAACTTAAAATAGAACAAGATAATTTAAAATATATTATTTTCGTTCAATTTTACAAAATAAAATTTAAATAAACCTAACCTCAAATTTTGTATGGGTGCCTAGTCTTCTATAGAGCGAGTTTCTATAGCGCGGTCCATATTTCGACGCTATAGGAAAGCTATCTGCATTTAATGAAGCGTTGTGTCTGAGGAGCTGAACAGTTTTTTATGTATTTATTTAAATAACTACAATCAGCAATATTTATATGAATAGTTCCATGATTTATCTATTAGGAAAATGGATATGTATATAATTCATGTACTGGATAAATTGTTGTCGCTTTCATGCGTGCCATAAGTTCACGACCACTGATGTTGACAATTTAAAATACACCTAAATGTGAATTTAATAATAATAAAAGATGGATGTACTACCTAATAATAATTAATATCAATACTTAACTATTTTAATAATATAATAATTATTTCATGATATTTTCCAGGCACTTCAAGGATATAAAGAAGGATTAGAAGACAGTGCACTAGTTTTATTGCAAACATTTCTCGGTTTTGCAACCGCATTGGGTTGTGTCGGTTTCGGGCTCGTAATCGTGAGACCGAGTAGTCAATGTCTTATATCTCGTCAATATTTAGCGCAAGCTGCAATGCTAGGAATTGGTAAATAAAAACATATTAAAATCATCGTACATAAGAATATAATAATCGTTTAATATATTTGTTTTCAGGTCTATCGTTATTGGCATTAAGTAGCGTCCAAGGATATCACGGCTACGTATTATTTGTATGGCTGTACGGTTTGTGTCTCGGGGGATTTCTTTATTCGGTAAAAATGCTCACAATGGAACGGGTACGAGCGAGGCATTTCACCAGAGCGTGGGGTTTGTATCAATCAATTAAATAAACATATATGTAATGAGACGCAGATAATTGAACGAATGATATTTTTGTAGGTTTTGTTCAAGGTGCTAAAGCGATTCCGGTTATACTCGGCGTACCGATGACCGGATACATAAATCAACAGAGTCCACGTGCCGGATATTACTTTTCGTTTGCAACGACCATAATAGGTGCTATCCTTTTGTTCTTCGTCGGTTTCTCGAAGCGACCCGAACCCGGCAACTCAATCAATTCTAACATGACGGCGGCGACGATAACGAACGGCGACTGCATATGTCCAGGTGTCTCGCCGCAGAGATTCAACAACAACTTCAACCACTGCCCCCCAGTCAATTACGGACATTATCCACATCAAATGCCGATTTATACGCATCCGCTCTATACTCATCATCATCATCCGCATCACAATCATCACTACGGCCATTTACAGAACGGCTTGCCAAAATCGCTGTCGTTTGCCGCACCGTTGGATTATCAGCACGACGGAAACTACATGAATTGTATGGCGGACGAGCCCAGTTGCATATACAACTGCATGAGATCGCCGTATCATTATCGGCACGCGTATAACAGAGGTTTGCGCCCGTCGAAGAGCGTGCCGGAGGGCTTGGCTCGTTGTGATTTGAACTGGTCGAGGGGCGGATCGTGCCGCAGCTCGTGCAGAAGACCAATCATCAGAAATGTTCAGGTTATTGAACAAATAACTACTTCAGTTTGATAGATTATTCAATGTTTTAGCAACAAGTTTCAAGTGTTCAGTAGATAGTTAGATAAATTAAATAATTTAATTCAAACTGTAATCTTTGATATTGAAAAAGCGTGCAATTCTGAAAATACTTAAACTGTTAAACATAATCAATTTTAAATATATATATATAGAAATATTATTATAACGGAGAGGATTTCAGGTTGTTTCAACGTGAGGATTACAGATGTTTGTATGAAGCAATATCACAATTTTTTCGTTATTAGGTTTACGACACGTTTATTTATTATTTGCGACGAATACTGATTTCATCACCATATGCACAAGAGCCTTAGTGTAGAGCTCCGGCCTCATCCGACACATTCTCCATCTCATCGGAACTGCCGCTACAGTCTCAATGATGCAGCATTCTGCTATACACAGTCCAAACACGTCGGACTTCCTTTCGTCCAGTGACAGAAAGGCTTGTTGATCATAAACCTTTACGATGGCTGACTGTCGTGCATCCTCGACATGTGACCGACCCACTAGAGTCGGCTGTCAATACAGCTCCTCGTTGCTTCAGACACACCATCCCCTGTCATCAAACACAGCTGCAAATATCCATCTAAGAATCCTCCACTCAAGTATATCCAATTGTCGCTCATCTAGCTTTGTCAGAGTACAACATTCAGACCCATATGTCCTGATGAGGGTCATGTAGAGCTTGACTTTGATCTTCCTTGAGTAGAATCTCGACCGTAGATGGTTTTAAAATCCAAAGTAGCACTGGTTTGCTAGTACGTTTCTTCTTCGGACTTCCAAATTAGTTTCATTATCTTTTGTAATAAGTGAGTCGAGATATGTGAATTCCTGGACGGCTTCGAAGTTGTACTCGTCAACTCTCAAGGATCCAAGGATTCGTCCTTAGCATATGAACATGTACTCTGTTTTGGTCTCATCGTCAACAATCACATGCCCATTGTCGCTCTCATTATTCTCTGACACGCATCCTTGAGAGCCATCTGAGATCTGGCCACAATGTCTTATGTTCGCATGAAGAAGAAGCTGCATAATATAAACACTAGGATACCACCTCGTCTAAAGCTGCGGTATGTCTCAAATTCTTACGAGAACTCAGATTGAACAAGCTTTATTTATATTAAATATAAATTAAATTGATTTATCTTTGGCTGATGATAGACTGATCTTATATTTCATTCGTTATGTTGCATGGAATGAATAACGATGGAGCGTAAGAAATATTATGTGACTATAAGGTGCCAAAAATATGATGCTTTTTATTAGTATATCAATTATAACGCTAATATATAACGAAGATATAAATATATAATGCACTCGTTGATTTTATTGTTATCAAATGATGTTTTAACATAACGTATTGTATTGTGTTCACGTTTAAATAGTTTAATTTATTAAAACGCAGAGTAAGACTTAATAAAATGCCAGTCTTACTCCGCAAATAAGTTTTAAAATCACGACACACGATCACGATTGACCGGATAAGCGGATATCAAATACAACGTCGATCGATATCCGCTCGTCCGTCGATAAATTTAGATCAGTAGTGTTTTGCATTTCGTTGACGATTTATTTTATAATTTAATCACAATGCTTATTTATTAGAACACACTGTCGCATAATTTCTAATTAACAAAAAAATATTTAGAATGATCTAAACGCTTAAATAATAGTTTCCAGAGTGAACGCGAACGGCAATTTGTACAACGATCTTATAAGAAGTGATTAATCTCAGTATGTATTTCCCGGACGTCTGACAAAAAGAAAATTGTGCTGATGTAATAAAATACCATTGTTGTTTAAATATTATAAAATAATAAATTTAATAATGACTGAATTTTAAATTAACGCCGATAGTTGTCATGCAAATTTACCGACGATTTGTGAGTAATATACATTTAATTATATTGTGAAAAATCTCGATGTTTAAATATTTACCTATTCCGCTGTATTCATATATATATATATATATTATAATTTCATTATTATACGAAGATGATGAAAAGAAACGATCCGTAAAATAATCGTTATAATTAACGCATAAGAATACCTCAGGGTTTAAAACTATGTATTTAAAATTATTATAAATATATTCCCTTGATATTTAAATATCGATTCAGTATTAAAAATTATTTATGTTAACGATACGAAGTATATAAAATCGACGTTTATTTTAAAATTTCAGTATTTTTAGAACGTACATTTTATATTATAAAGTGCCAAATATATTATATATTTATGTAGCGAAAATTGTGAGGTTATTTATTTATTTTTTTCATGTTCCGATGACTGTATTAAATTAATTTGTCAAAATTAAAATCTAGAACTCCATGTATTAATTACTAATTATTACTATTCATTAGATTAATCAAGCTCACGTTGTTTTTTAATTTTCAATGAGATTGTTGAAATATATTCGTAAGATTTATTGTTGAGTGTATGAAAAAAAAATATTATTATGTAATTCTCGTACTGTAAATAAATACGTAAATGTTACCTCTTCATAGATTTAAGTAGGATGTTTTAATAAAATTGTACAATTTATCGTTTCGATATGTTGATCAGGTTAATGTGGATTCTGTGATCTAAACACAAAAAAATACGATGAAATCAGTCGATGCTCACGATTATTTGGAATTTGGGATCTCTTAGCCGTTTTTTTATGTGAATTTTAATGAACTATTAATTATTTTTAAAATAATATATAAATAAAGCAATAATATTTTGTAATAATCCATTTTATTTCATTGTACACCTGTTTAATTTCATTTTTATTTAATGCAGTGATATCTGTAGAGCCCTAGCCTCATCCAATATCCTTCTCCATTTTATCCGGTCTCCCACCACATCGCTCCATCTTCCAATAAGTTTCAATGATGAAGTATTCCATTGTACACAGTCCAACCACCACAGCCTTGGTCTTTCTTTCCTCCGGGGACATGGAGGCTTGTTAACCATAAGCCTTTTCGGCAGCTGACCGTCCCACATCCAAAGGATATACTGGTCACTCTGACGGCAGCTGTGACCAGTATATCCTTTTATAGTCGGTATAGCTACATGTTGCTTCAGATACGATATTCCCCATCGTCAAATATGGTTCCAAATATTCGTCTCAAAATTCTCCAGGATATCCAGTTATCACTCATCTTGTTTGTCAAACCCCAACATTCAGATCCGTATGTTCAGACGGGCCTGATGATGGTCATTAAGAACTTGATTTTGTCTTCTTTTAGAGGAGTCTCACTTCCTTATCATAATATTAGAAAAATCATTTCAATATCCCTCATTGTGAGGATAATCGATAAGGCATCGAGAGATGTGTCTTCCGAGGAAATTAACCCAGTATTAAATAAAAAAGGCTAGAATGAGATCAGGATTTTGCATCAAAACCTACCATTGATTAAATTGTATCTTAGCTTCATAAAGAAAAAGAAGTGGAAGCAAAGTAAGAAATTTCTTGGGATGAAGGAGAATCAAGTAAAGGATTTATATCTACCTTTGAAATCTAAGGGTATTATCCAAAATTGGAATGGAAATATTATCCTAGTCAACTAAAACATAAAGTCATTTAAAAATATGATCAACTACTTCCGGAAAATGTAAAAATACAGACAATATTGGGCAAGTACGTTGTTAAATCGAGTGCTACTAAATCATCGGGAGAACTCATTGCATAAATTAAATAAATTTTCGCTAGGTTTAGTTTTAATTTCATGTGACCTATCCTTCCGAATAATAAAATCTTTCCTCCGCTTCCTCTACAATCATCACAACTACTCAATATTTTAATGAAAGTTTTGACAGAATTTTAGAAAATTTATTGAGAGTTCCGAAAACAAGATAAAAGTAATGCCTTATTTTCTTTCCTCTGCGTTATTTTACCTTACCAGGGACAGATAAATTTATTCCATCCTTAACTTCACTTAGCAATCAATGGTAATGATAATATTCTTTTTGTTCTAATTTACCAAAATGCAGAATCTCTTCCTTAACTATGTTTCATATTTGAAGATCTTGATCATGATAAGTCTTCTTCAGATGTTATTATGTTATCCTTATGGATGTTACTAAGATTTTAAGACATGCGGCGTGATTAAGCCTTTGATTAACAGATCCGACTTGGGTTCTCCCTGGTTTTGAAGCTCTGAAGCTATTGTAAGTCTCTTCTCTGGTCACAATCATCGTCTATTTAGACCAAACATCTATTCTTCTAATTAGAACTTACCATAGAACTCTCGTCCAGCATTATTTAGACAATCCTTTTTCTGATCTTTGATTTTTCTCTATAAATTTGTCTATTTTTAGCGAACTGGAACCATTCTGGAGCTCCCAACCCAGTTCAGTTATGAATATTGCGAAGCCACGATATGTAAAAGTTGAAGTACAGCTGTATCCTTAACGTATTCCGTCCACAGCATCTTCAACATTCTTTATTAGCACCACATTTCAATCCCTTCTGACCTGTTGTTGTTTCGTTGTGCTTTATGAATGGACTTTACTCGATAATCCAAACAATCTAAGTCGATAAATCATGAAACGCCTGACAGATTATTTTCCTCGACTCATTTCTCTTTTCACTCAATTTACTGCTATATAATTCTCTAAATTGGCATCAACTTGTCTACGATGTGGTTGTTCGAATCACCTTCCTTCTCCACTCCTTAAACCGCTCATAATCAATCATCAATCTCTTCAGGATCACCATTCTTCGAAGAAGTGACTGATCAGGTACAAATACATACATCGATAAAATCTAGTATTGCCTTTTTATTTTACTCGTATGCGTTAAATAAAAATCGTACGTGTTGAAAATCATATTTATTAATTTCGACAACAAAAATAATAATTAAAATTAAAAACTGTATACATTTTAATTACTATAAAATAAAATACACATAGAATCGGTCGTAACATATAAATACAATGTATGTCGGAAATGAAAAAAGGCAAATACATAAAATGTCAGATATGACTCGTTATAACTTTAAAAACAGAGTTTGTAACATCTTAGACCCTGTAGATAGAAGTACATAATGAATTGTTTTGTGTAAATATCCATTTATTTGTTTACTAATATTTGTCTAAATTGCTAAATTTTTATTACTAATAAAATTTAGACGAAAGATGTATTGATCGTATTGAAAAATAAGGCAATTTTTAAAATATGCCTATTCCATGCAAATGGGTCCCACTGTATTAAGTGCTTTTGTTCTAAGAAAAATGATTTTATTAAAAAAATCATTTCCATCTATTCACTATTTTTATATAGATATTTATTTTCACCCTAAATTTACGAAAATTTTTATTTTAAAACGTAAAAAAAAAATAATATTATTCATTCATTTCGAACATAATTTTCAGGCATGCGTTACAATTATAAAAAAAAAAAACAAATAAATTGATTACATATATAAATGACATCGGTCGGATTCAGCCGTCGATATTACGCATAATTAATATGAGATTAGTGGCCAATTGATGCATATTTTTATATTAAATCAATTATTCAACTAGCTAAAACATATAAATAAAATAACATAATTAAGTAGATTCGCAGAGGAATCGGGTAAATTTTAAAAAAGATGATATGAACATCCCGTTTAAACAATAAAAAGTAAAATAATCAGTCGATATAAATGCTATCACTCAATT
Organism: Philopotamus ludificatus; assembly: GCA_022495035.1. Taxonomy (NCBI): domain Eukaryota; kingdom Metazoa; phylum Arthropoda; class Insecta; order Trichoptera; family Philopotamidae; genus Philopotamus; species Philopotamus ludificatus. Next base: position 124,539 of record JAGXCT010036728.1, on the reverse strand, counting down.
AGCGTAAAGTAGTTTTCAATATCAACTCGATTTTTTATTTATACACACATAGGATTGTTTATTTTTTGGATAAAATTATCGTTTGTATTGAGCACAGATTGCTAATTATAATTAATTACAGAATATTAGCATCGTTTGTGATTTATATATATTTTTTTCCCGTTTGAAAAAAGCCAAAAAAAGTAAAATCGATAAAACTTCTTTGGTTTTTTTTTTTTTAGAAAATTTGATATATTTAAACGTACGTCACAAAAAAATATATATACGTTATAAATTTATGCAACTCTAAATATTTCTATTAAATTGTAATTTATGCTTCGTAAATTCGTAAATAAGTTTTTTTTATACTAACAAATATAATCACAGATGATTTAAGGAATCAAATATGAGTATATCACTCAAAGATTTGCAAATTTTCAACGCGTCAACGCGATACTTTACTATAACATAAATATTTTTATTTACGATTCATCGAAAAACGTTGCATTTTATTTTATATAACAATCACAATTGCGTTCGCATTAACGTTGCCTGAACTTAAAGCGAGGTTTTAAAATTAAAATATTAACCGAAACGTCTTATATATCGTCGTAACCACAAGATTTTTGAGCTTCAAAATTACGTATGTCGATTAGTATCGGACGAAACTATTAAACGATACGGAAATATTTAATGCAAATCGAAAAGAGCATAATATATCGTTAATTTCGTCGATCAGATCTAAGTCTCTTTAATCCCGTCGGGACAGTATGTACAAAATATACGCACAATCAACGTTATATATATATAAATATATATACACGATTCTGTCGCAAAATATCAATTCTAATTAGTCACGAAAATATTTCTTAGATTTTAACAAGCATTTAATTTACAATTATTAATATATATATATAGCGTCGTACGTTATTGTAATTAACACGCCCAATCTCAATCAAACAACGATCGAATCGATCTAAATTAATTTCGCACAGATATGAGTCTAGTATTTCCGAGAAAAAAAAATGCGTACAAAAAAAATGTTAAAATGTAACGCAGGTGGATAATTAAAAACTGGAGTGTCGTCACGAAGGCCTCTGTTGAGTGGAGAGCTTCTCGAGACGCTGACACAGATCCCTCGCAAGCCGGGCCGCCGCACTGCAGCCCGGCGGTAACGTCTGTCCCTGTATCAACGTCATAGCGGGAAACGTTTGAGTGACGGTCGGCCTGTCCGATAAGGCGCACAATCCGTGCCAACGAGCTTTGCCGGTTCCGTGAGACTGAAAACAACAATACGACGATTAGATATCGAATCGTTGATAATGACGTCCGATGATATCGCAACGTTTAATTACCACGGTGAGATCTCTCTTCCATAATTCTCCGCAGGAGGATCCTTCGCAGAGCGGACACGGACGCATCAGTCCGTATCCGCCGCACTCGTCGCAATCGAGCGACACGTGCTGCTGCGACCAATTCACTCCGCAGGTGAAACACGAGTTTATCTG
>JAGXCT010036728.1:94168-121131 GCA_022495035.1 Philopotamus ludificatus | reverse complement strand
TAAATTATTCCAAATGCTAAAATATAGCTAAAACCAGGGCTTCAAACCGTTATTTTTCGTGATTTCGTTCCGGTTCAAATAAATAAAAAATAACCGATTTTCCGTTTTTTGTTCAGCTGCGAGTAATTATTTTTTAAATGTTTTTATCAAGGCTTTAAACCGGAAGTGAATCGAATAAGAAAAACCGCTATAAACCATATTTATATCGGAACAAAGCCCCGCAACTGAACCGAAAAGAAATAACGGTTCATATAAGTTTATTGTACATTTTTATTAACAATAAGAGCAATTAATATCTTTAAAAACTTATAACTCTTGAGCTTGACTAAAAACTGAAAAAAACAGTATTTTTTTTCGGTACAAAAACATGAACCGAAATATAACGGTTCTATGAATTGAATAAATTCCTATCGCTGGTGTGTACGATGAGTAAGCTGACGACACGCCAGTGTGTCGTTAGCGATTAAAGGGTTAATAACCCGCGCAAATAAATAACCTATATGTTTAAAAATGATAAAACAATAGAAATACACTACCTTTTCTTTTCCTTCATAAATTACCCGTGCTAATAGAAAATAATATTTTTATTATTTTTCGCAATTGCGTACAATGTCAATGATTATTCTTTTAGACTTTTAGACTTTTTTAAACAAATACAAAAAGTTTGGGACATGTAGGATTTATATTAAAAGAGTTATTCGAGAAAAATAAAAAAACTTGAGGTCCCAAATGGACCCCATAGTCCTAACCGTGACTATGGGGTCCATTAAAGAAGGAATGGAAACTGTATCGTAGTTTCAATATTTCTCGAAAATTTTAAATGAATTGCTACTCTGCACTGTGAACTATGAGCTAGTTTATTATGAAAACAAATCATTTATCGTCTGAGTATTAAATTGAATCAAATTAATAATTTATTTAAATCAAGGATCTCATAAATACAGTGTTACATTAACTGATCAGTCACGACGGCTCGAAACCAACGCCACTGGCCGATGTATTTGTCTAAAAAAACCTAAAGAATAATTATTATAAATAATCCTTTATTGTCTGCAATTGCGGAAAAAATATAAAAACAACTGTATTGGCTTCTGTTGTTACGGGAGCGATGTTTTTTCTAGCTCGCATCCGGTACGACGTGCCAAGTGCGTGTGAAACGTATACTAGTGACACGTGTCGTGAGAATTTGGCGGTCGGTCTACCGGTGGCGTGTCCTCAGTCTGCAACTAGACATTTTTTAAAAAGTCATAATGTTGATGAAGATTTCAGCAATATCTTGATTTGAAATACCTGTGTCTATTTTTCATTATAAATAGTCCCCCTTCGGACGCTGTTGATTTCGAGCCGCCGTGACGGATCAGTTAATGTTTTTACAACCTTTATTTTTCAGCTTATAAATTAATATCATTTTCTATATATCTCAATCGGTATTAAGTCTGCGTAAATATTATTTCAATATTTATCGTGCAATTAATTTACTTCACAACTCAATAAATATCTTAGTTCTTTGATCTTCTAATGTTTACCTTTGAAATTATCCATCATCAATGAGATCACTGAAATAATTCTGTATTCTCTGAATTTAATCGCAAATAATTTGCTGTATTTTATTTGACAGCGAATTAATGAAAAATCATGTTGTTATACCAATGGTTTTTAGTCGATATTTATACAGTAGCGTCGTCTCGTTTTATTGCGTTGTCGTGCGTATACGCCTATCTCTCTCGCACTAACGCCAATACATTACTCGCTCAGCTACTAATAGAAACAGCAAATACCAGATGCAAGTTGCATTCATACATTTTCCTCGTAATTCGTCGAATAATTTTCATCCCGTTTTCAGATGCGGTATACCGATGAAAAATGCATATTACGAAAGGCCGCCGATCACATGCGGAGTCATGCGGCGATGACATCAATCACTACAAAATCATGGTAATTACCATTTCCATACTAAACGTGTAGATACGTGAAATACGTGGCTTTGACATAATGACATGGCTTATAATCCCATCAATCTACCGAGTCGATTGACAATATGTACTTACACTCCGGCTTAGACAAACAATTCCGCCTCCGACTCATAAGAACGGATTTTCCAAAACAATTCTTATTTGAAAGTCGTCGGAAAAACAATTCAATCCGGATCAGATTTCATTTACAAAGGCGTGGCACGTATTGCAAAACGATAACAAAAATCAAAGGTCTCTAAATATCGCGTAATTACGTTTCGATAAAGCGATAGATAGATTATGCGTTGAGATTCATAGAATAGATACGCGGTGATGTTTTGAAATGTGTGATAAATTGCATTTATTTACAGTGCACCTGGATTTATGAAACTTTCTCGTCGTTTGTTTGAATCGTTTATCGTTTCAGCCTTCACACACATATCTTTGATGCACAAAGATTTCTTAACAAAGACATTCCAAGGCAGATCTATCATATAATATGTTTTTTTTTAATAATTTTACTTGGTGAATTGAATTATATACATATTTTTTAATGCGGAGTTTTTCGGTCACATGTGATCTGAATCTTTATGAAGAAAAATGACTTTTAAAATCGACGAATACTGTGACGAAATTTATGGGAACGTTATTTTCTACCGATATTGTTGCCTGATGATGAATAGATATTTTTTTTTCAATGAAACACGATTTTCTTTGAAATCTTTATTATCTCATTGAATAAGATAGCTAGCGTCAAACTCGCGGCGAATTTTTTAAGCATTAGAATTAAATTTGATATGAGATTTGCATTTTTAAATTATATGTATTCAATAATTTTAGAATGAGTACCTAAACAAATGCAAAGGAGGCAATTAAGATATAGCAGGGGTTCCTAACAGTCGTCTTCGCAACCCTCGAGGGATGCGAGGTAGTATTCAAATAGCAAAATGCAAGAAACCCATTAGTTGCAGAATTGATAAAACAGTGTGCATTGAAAGTGTGCGGAGAAAAAAAACCTCAAACGAGCTTAAATTAGTGACGTTATCAAATACAAGTCAGCCCTCATATAACGAAGATATCAGAACCACGTTATAGAAGCCATACAAAATTTGGGAATCGGCTTTTTAATGCTATTTTGTAAACATAGCGAAATCAATGAGCGTTATATGAGGGTTTGCTGTGATGTTATTCAAAGCCGAATTAATGATTTGAGTTTGGACATATTGAATCAAGGTTATGGCTGATATTAGAGCTCTTAAAATCTCTCTCCGATTGGATGAAACAACTGATGCTGCAAATTGCTGTCAATTCATTCCACTTGTGACACAATGGAAGATTTCTTCTTCTTTGAAATATAAAAACGACCACAAAAAGAATAGACGGCTTACAATATATGCGAAGTATGATTTGGATATCCAAATTACAAGAAATTCCGCACTTACCTCATCGACATGCTCTGCCATCAACATCCTTTTCTTCAGATGTGGAAAAAGACCTTGATACAAATAAGGAGTCGCGCTTTGAACCACCACTTCTCTCAGTTTTTTTGTGACGAATTTAGAAATGAACATTTGGTTTTGGTTTTCCATAGGGATGTCCGCTGGGAATGCTTTAACGCGTCTTTTTGAACTGCGAGAAGAAGTCGAAACTAAGAAACAAGGAACGAGATTATGATCTGGTTGGAGAAATGGAATTACAAGAATTCAACTAAATGCGAATTAATAAAAAATAAATAAAAAATTATCAAAGTCATTTGATGGGTATTTTAACCCTTTGTACTCGAATGCCGCCATAGAAGCGGCATCGAAGTTTTCCATATCACTCGAATGCCGCCGCTATGACGGCATGCAACAAATCAATTACGTATCATTTATAAAATTATTATTTTAGGTTTTTAACATTCACTATATTTATAAACAACGATAATACAGTAATAACCCCGACAGCGCGAAAGTTGGGACCGCGTTGTTGGAACAACGCATTATCGGGATAATTAAGCACATACAAAATTTAGGGTTAAGGAGATTTTGCAAAAAAATACGAATCTGCCAAAATTTATGAATCTTAGATGAATGAAATATTCGGTGGCCATGTATGCGATCGCCGATATACACATAGACATCCGTGGCTCATTGTCTACATCAGGCGTGAATGGTGAAATATGTGCCGAACACTCGCACACATGAGAACATATATATGAGCGAGCGAGATCAACACACAGGCGCACACAGCCAAACGGCATAGAGTTACGGTCGAGCTATGCATGGATAGAATGCGCTCGCGTTATTAGAGGGACTGCCGCGATTTTTTTTGAAATTCGCATTATCGGAACACGCGTTAACGCGGGGGTATTACTGTATTGCACAAATCCAAAATAATAATTTATTTAATAACACGTGTTGAGGTATTGAGGACTTTAATAACTTCGAGTGCTATACTTTTTCAATTTGATGAACTGAAGGAAGATCTTTTAGAGCTGCGCATAAATCGTGTTTTTGAAATGCAGTTCGGAAGCAATACTTTGGAACAGTTTTGATGTTGATGAATAATTATGTTCCAAAAGTGAAAAGACACTAATTGTGCTCATCCCATTGGAGACGACATACTTATGCGACTCTGGATTAGGGGCCCTTTTGTCAATCAAAATAAAATTAAGAAATCGATTGGATGCCCATGCAGATATGCCAATTGCTATTAGCAATAAAGTGCCATGATTTGGAAAACTCTTATCCAATAAACAGGAACAGAATAGTCACTAACTTTGTTTGTATCGCTAAAACCTTTTCTATTGATTCCATTACACAGTCAACCCTCCTATAGCGCCGAGATAGGACATATGCTATAGGAGACTAGACATCCATACAAAATTTAAGGTTAGGGGTTTTTATTGTATTTTCATCAAACATTTTTCGCGTATTTAAAAGACATTGTTCTATTTTTAGTTACGGCGATCTAGAAGTGAGACTGGCGCACAAAACGCTGTATAGAAGGGTTGGCTGTATTATTACTTTACATGCTCTATTTATTCATTAATCGCTCTGGAAGATATTCCCAAATGTAATAAACACGGATTCTCTCATGGTAGACACAGCTTCTACTTCAAAATTAGGATTAAACTACGGATATAGGAACAAACTTATCTATCGTTTTTATTGCTTACGCAGCGGAATGGGTAGCTATATAAAGTTGTTAATCTTTCAATAGCTGCAATTTAGCAGCTGAATCATTTATTTTGGCTGCGACTGTGTCATTATACATTAACTGATCAGTATTATGACTATGACGCATCATCAAATAATTGAAATATTTATTAAAATATTATTTAAATGCAATAAATTCGGTCGAATAAATATAACAAATCAAATTATTACATTCGTTATCGCAACATGCTTTATATTTGTGGGCACATGTGAAAATAACATCGTGGAAAAATAATGAGTTTTAATCTTATCTTCAGCGTGGCATGTTGCGGACAATATATAATAACTTAATTCCATATTTTTCATAAAAAAAAATAGCGCCGGTGAAAATTGTCAATTTGATATTTTCCACCGCTTTTTTATGTTATCGCAATTGATAAGCGTAAATATCGAAGTAAATGTGATTCTGTGGCGAAAGGACCCATGTCAAACTACCAATTACGCGGAATTTGGCAGGCTGGGAAATGACTTCTAAGCGCCAAACCCCTCCCCATGGAATTGAGTGGCATTATAATGTCGCCTAATATTTTATTGTATTTCATTTCCGAGAAAATACTACCGCATTGACGTTAGTTACACTTTGTTATCATATACATGTTGAAACTACTGAAAACCACTTCTAATTCTTAACACCTATCGTTTCCAAATACCGGACATTCCAATCGACCTACATTACTATGTTTTTTTTCAATGGCATTCCAAGCATTTTATTTATTAAACAATATCGTAAATGATTATATGTTTTTTTTATTATCCACGTGCTAGTTAATTATTGCGTTCTTATCTTGAACGAAAATTGAGATGACGCTACGTTTTATGCTAACACACACACAGATAACATTTCAATATGTGTGCAAAAAAATATCAATGCCATACCAAAATATTAATCTTCCTATGTAATATGACATGGCAACATTCAATGAATTTAATTTTATACATTGTATTGAATAATTAGATGCGTTTAAAAATATATACGTTTGTATAAAAATATAACGAATCCGTGGCTCTCTGCCGAAAATTGTCAGGCATGTGACTCGAATAAATTTTCAACGATCTCAAAACCGCTTTAAAATTAATTTATATTAATTATAATACAGTTTAACACCACTGATTTTTTGTTAAACATTTTTTTATAATTAATTATGTCGACTGTATATAAAATCAGATTTATAAAATGATTTTATTTATCTCGTGCTTTCCGTTTGAAGTATTTAAGCAGTTGACAAATTGCTGTTTTTCGTAGACTCCCTGTCCTTCATATTCTATTAGATTTTTCTTTTATACGTTTTCTTTATTTATTAGCGCTGCTATATCTTTGAATAGGAATTTTAACAAAAAATGAACAATGGACATGAATAATGTTACCTTACCGCATTGTTGAGTTCAATAGAGCGAAGTGCTGGTTGAATAATTAAGGTATCGCATTTAATTGTACAATTATAGCCCATAATTGTGTCTGTAAATATTGAATTATACATCAATTAACCCTCGTATAACGTAACATTCGTAGAGCGTGATCAGCAAATATTATTATTGTAAAGAGTTACAGCACCCCCAAGCAAATTGAAGAAAAATATATTTTTATATGTTAATATGTGTCTATAGATACATATTACTCCACACCGCGTCGCGCGGTGTAGAGCAAGAGCGCTGTTTGCTCGTCATTGCTATCAACGTCGTGTATTGGATAGATGCGGGGCGGCAGCGTGGGGGGGGAGTCATCTCGTCGCTTAGCGCTGTGTTGTGCTGCGACTTGGAGCAGTCCCGCGCTGTCCATACTTTTTATATTTTTTTCCTACAGCATCCCCAAATATTTATACCAAGAGCCACCACTTGTTATTCCCATAATATAAATAATAATTCTCATTGAGAAGTTCATGTATTTCTGAATTTTGTGAATGCTGAGGGTTTATTAGGTTTTCTAAAACACGCAAGTTATTGAACTGGTAATACATTTCTAAAGTCATTGGCAAGATTTATTTATGTTTCTCTTACCATTTAAGGTGAAATGGCGTCGATTTTCTGTCTAATCTCTTTCTTCAAATCCCCAATAGATCAAAACTATTTTTTTATTCCCAACCACCGTTTACCTTCCATTTTTCCCTCCATGATGGTCTGCAGAAGGCCATACTTTAGTCCACGAATCATGTGTGTCCAGTTCTTCGGTAGCACCACATCTCAAACGCTTCTCACAATTATACAGACGAACAGACCACAAGAAGCATCACATAATTCTGAGACGGATCTTCAAGGAGAGTCGGCGACAGCAATGTTTTTCATTTTAATAAAAGCATTTCACGCCATCTCAATCCTGTCATTGATTTTTACCTCTGAACTTTAGTTCGGACGTCAATAGTAGTCGATTGCGAGATGGATAATCTTACTGCTTCTACATTTTCTAGCATTCTTGAGGTCCTAGATTCTGATTTGATATTTGAAATCAACGTTTGAAGGCCGAGATCCCATTCGACAAGATGATAGATAACGAATACCTGAATATTAATAATAATTGAAATCGCTTCTACGAACGTCGAGTCAGATGGAAGCAATAACGAAAAAGTAGAAGAACTACCGCTTGGTAGTTCTACCTATTGTGTTTGGCATCTATGCTTCATAGTGTCGGATGGGACTAGTATCTGATTCTATACTCTATACTGATTCATTTTTAAGGGACCCTTTTTTTGTATAATCCCCATATAAATTAAATAGGTCTAGGAAGAGTATATAGCTAAGACAGATCCTAGGATACTTGCACCGATGATCATGCAGAATATTGGGAAAATATATTTGATGTTTTAATTGTTAGTTTGACATATTTTTGTTTGTAAATATCTTTTATCAAGCAGAATCATTAATTGTGAAAGGAGTAACTATTATATTTTGCCATAAAAGTAACGTACAGAAAACTCTCGTATAGCGCTCCTTAGTATGGAGAAGCGTGTACTATAGTACCTTCTATAGTGCTTCCTTCTAGAGCACCACTTTCCACAAAACGCTTTATTTTCTAGATCACATTGCACATGTCATAAATATGTAATACTTTGCCGCGCGCAATAAAGGTCAAAACCTTTTGATTGACAACAATATTACACGCGCGTTTTAAGGTCATTTATTGGGTTGTTCGGAAAGTAATTACGTTTTATCCCAACAGAGGACTTAATTGTATTTTTTCACAGCTATCTTCACACTTAAGCCGCATAATCATATTTTGACAGCTGATATAGCAAGGCTTGTTTGTGAAAAAGTTCGATTGATTCTGCGCAGTAGTTTTTGGTTGGTACCCTTTCAAATATGGAAAATGAAAAGCAGCATTTCGAGATATTTTACTTTTTTACTATCGAAAAGGTAAAAATGAAAGAATAAAATTATCCGATGTTAATGGAGAAGATGTATCGATAGAACGCCAGTGCTAAAACTGGTTTGCCAAAAGATGTTGAAGATGCACCACGTTCTGGAAGGCCAGCTGATGCTGATGAAGACACGATAAAGGCATTAATTAATACAAACCGGCGAATAACAACTCATGAGAGCGCTGAGAGATTAAATTTATCGAATTCGACCGTTCATGATCATTTGAAACGCCTAAGGTTTAATCTCAAAGAAATTTGTGCCGTCGCGTTGACGTCTGTAATTTGCTTCTCAAACATCAAGAAAATTATGCATTTTTGAAGCGCATCATCACTGGCGACGAGAAATGGGTTGTCTACAACAATGTTTAACGCAAGAGATCATGGAGTAAAAAAGATGAACCGGCTCAAAGCACTTCGAAAGCCGGTGTTCACAAAAAAGGTGATGCTATCTGTTTGGTAGGATTTTAAAGGAATCATTTTTTCTGAGCTTCTACCGGACAAAAGAACGATCAATTCTGAAGTCTACTGTCATCAGCTGGACAAATTGAAAGATTCACTTAAACAGAAAAAGGTCAGAGTTGATCGATAGAAAAGGTGAAGTGTGACCTCATACAAGTTTGTTAACTCGCTAAGAGCTTTTACAGCTTGAATGGGATGTACTGCTACACCCACCACATTCTCCAGATCTGGCACCTTCTGTTTATTATTTGTTCCGGTCCCTTTAACTTTTTTTAGACGGTAAAACCTTCCGTCAAAAATCACCTGGTTCAGATTTTTGCCGGCAGAGAACAAGCATTTTATGAGCCTGGAATCACGCTACTGCCAGAAAGATGGCAAAAGGTATTGGATCAGAATATACAATATATATTTCAATAAAATATTTATTTACTATAAAAAAATCGTCTTTCATTTTCATTAAAAAAAAACGAAATGACTTTCCGAACAACCTAATAAAATATGCAAATGCAAAAATGTTTAATTTAATTTTTTGTTTATTTTTTACGCATTCGACATTGAAATCAATTTACCAAGTAAAAAGGGCTAGGGCGTATAACGATTTTCATTGTGATATAGATTAAAAAATTGGAATTCGGCTTCCGAATTTTTAAAATTCGTGTCGCGTGACCGTAAAATATCCATTATTTCCTCGTACTTTCAATTGAAATATCGACGAGTCCGGCAATGTCACGAATTGCGGAAGATTCGTGACTGTTATTCAGTACCAAGTACTGTTTTGCCCTATATGATTTTTTATTGTCAACATTAATCATAAACATAAACCTGTTATATCACATTGACGTCATGGACCAATATTTTGTTTTCGTTTTCATCAGCGCCCTCGAATAATATAGTGCTGCTCAGACGTCACCGCAATATTGCAATAAATAAATATAAATATTTTTTGCATTCGAGTGTACGTGCATAGAAATAATACGATGCGTATTCGCTCCAAATACGACAGTGGTATTAAGTTATTTGAATGCTGATATGATTTATCCATTGTCAAGCTTAACTGAATAAATACATGCGAAAATTTGATAGCGCAACTTCAAGGTCGCACAGGTCAAGTTTTTTCATTGTTAACCTCTGCGACATTAGATGAATTATTTTACATTAAAATGTTAATAACATATATTATGAACAATGATACTGATAAGGCGGTTGCGTATCTCTCGCAGGTGATTTTTTTTAAATTGAATTGAATAAATCTGTATAGGTCAATTGCTGGTCCCGATTCTGCATTCATACGCAAATAAATGAAGGGCAATCTTTCAATTGAGTAATCTGCGATACTTTGTCGTGCCATCTGCCCTGTTATCATCTCAAAAATGTTATTTTTATTATTGACCAAATCAAGATTACACTCGGTTGACGTGTCGTCACGGTTTCTCTTTCATTTGACTTAATTAATATTATTCAACGAAATGATAAAACCAATGACGTAATTGAGCATCGTAAATATTTCTATTTATTTTACTGTAGAATGCGACATCATTCATTTTCTCGATGCGGAATGTCGCCATCATCCCGTTTGCACAAGTGTGGATGGCGTCAAATAATTTTTATTTTCGATATTCCATTCAAAAACATTGATAAATGTGGCGTCGATACGGTTAGTCAACGTCTTAATTATCATTTTTTTTATTATCTATTAATTTTTATCGGAGCGGTTGTGGTCAAATTCTGTGTTTCGTGGACCATGACGGCTCGCGAGGAAAATTCTGAGAAAAATTATATATTCCAGTCTTTGTACAGTACAGTACAGTAGGTCAAATTCCTAAGTCACGGCCGTGCACGATGCCTGAGACATGGCTCAAGGTGTTTGTCCTCGCCATCGATAGGTCGATCCGAGCGGGGGTAGTCCCGTTGGAAGGGCATCGATATGCTCAGTTAAAAGAGCAATTTCCTATTAAATTATATCGCAAAGTATCGATATTACACTTTAAATTAAATAAAAATTGCAATGCATCTAGCAACGCGTAGATCATTTAATAGAAAAAATTAAAATAATGTTGATGAAGGTCTAGAAAATGATAATAAAGCAGATAAAAGCCATGTCCTCATTGCAAACATAATTCTTCAAGATAGAACTATAGATACAAAAAAGTCTCTGATTCCCATTAGATTCTCTCTCAAATATGCGTCTGTTTTTTGCGAGCTGGAACAATTCTGGAAATAGAAACCTCGTCCAGTTGCCATGTTGCAGAACCACGTCAACTTCGTTCTTCCTAACTACCGTTTACCTTCTACTTTGATCCCTTCGTGATGATCTACAGAAGGTGATACTTCTCCGCGTCTCGATCGTAGATCTATCTTCTCCTACGACACTGAATTCTTAAAAACAGCTAATTTTATTAATTTATCAGTCGATGCTATTGATAATACTCTTTTTTAATGTCTTCCTTAACAATACCTCATATATGAAGATCATGCTCATGATAAATCTCCTTCAGATGTTATTAACTTATAATTATGTATGTTACTAAGATTTGAAGATACAGCTTGATCATGTTTTTGAGTAAACGATCCGTCTCAGATTCTTCATCGTTTTGAAGCTCTGAAGCTACTGTTTCTGAGGTCAGCAATTTCGGTTCTCTCGTTTAGCATCATTTGCATCATCATATTCTTTATGTGCCTTGTCCGATTTAGGAAGTAGGTAATCTACTAATCTTTGAGTTTTTTCCATAAATTCGTATATTTTTAGCGAGCTATGACAATTCTAAGGGATACTTTCGTCCACGAATGCTGTGTCCAAAGTACTACTACTTACGGTATCGAGAAGCTCCTGCATCTTGTGCAGAAGATGACGGATGGTTGTATTCTTGACGCGTTCTATCCATGGTATCTTTAACATTGTTCAACAGTATAAGCCCTGACAAAGCAGAATGCAGACATTTAATTAGAAGTATAGTAAAATTCTCTAAATATTGAATGAGAAGATATAGAAGACGGCTATACGTACTGTTGCAGATGTAAAAACCAAAAAAAACAAGATACAAAAGAAGATAATCAATGGTATAGGCATGAGTCCCGAAGAAACAGCAATCGATGCAAGATCTTGAGTATCTGAAGAATCAGGTAGTCTGTCTACATGAAACAACTCCTAAAATTCTCTGGATGAGGAGATATGGAGCAAATTTCTAGAATTAAATGATGAAATGAGAGCGCGGTAAAAGCATCATGCCGCAGAGACGAGATCCATACCAAGTACATACCAAGGAGATTGAAGATAGCACCACTCTAATATATGATTCAAGAGAGCAGTTCTGATATTATAAGCATCTATATAGAATAAGCGACGTACGTATGCAAGCTCTGAGGTGTAGCTAAGGAGAAGATACCTTGAAAATAGTAGGGAAACATCGTCCTGCAAGATCTTGAGAATCTGGTGACCCGGTAGGTCACAGCTGCTAGATATATGCTCCGAAGGCAGCTGATGAAATCCGATTCTAACTAATTGGGACGATGGAATCAAGAAAAAAACACCTATTTAATAAATCAATTCTTAAAAGTACTAAGGGATTTTATATCCTTCTAGAGATTTTTCAAGAACTAATCAACATCCAAAATAAAAAAATATTCCTAATTATTTATAGTAAGTCGAGCTCTATACCGCTTAAAAATGCATCCGGCTATACACTTATTCCCAGGGGCGACTCGTTTATATTCACTGCGGAGCTGCAGCACCCCCAAGCAAATTGAGGAAAAATATATATTCATATAATAATATATTAATTATGTATTTTGTGTATACGAAAATATAAATATAATTTATATTTATTAATCTAGTCGGTGTCTACCCGCGGAGTGTTACTACATGGAGCAAAAGCGCTGTCTACTTGTCAGCACTCCTGGCATGTGTATTGGATGGATGTGGGCCGATAGCGGAGTGCGGGGGGCGGCTCGCCGCTATACGCCGTGTCGCGCTGCGACTCGGTGCAGTCATACTGAGTCACTGTAGCGCAGTCATACTGATTCACGGCTTATTTGTGACACGTGCCGCTTATTTTATTATTATTAATATTATTTAGTATTACTTATTTTTTGAATAAATAAAACAGCATATATTTTACCCATGAGCCGCCACTGTTTATCCCTGTAATTAATTTACCATTCCCACATGTTGGCATGTGGGAATTTATCCCAATGAGATGTATGAATGCGTATATTCCTTAACTTTTATTTTTATGAAAAAATCAACTTCCTCGTACGACATCCTCATTGCAGATGGCACTGTAGGAAGTGGCCAAACACCATTTCCTCTATCCATCCTTGCGATTATCAACTCGATGCATGGATCACTCATACACGGCGACATCGAAGCGTTTTGGTTCGATTACATCCGTAATTTTCAACCGGATACATTTTGATATGGCTCCATCATTTATTTATTTAAGACGGCACATGTACCCTTGAACGTCATCTTGTATCGTCCAATGCCCCATCCCAACACTACGCTTTAATAAAATAATAGAGACACAACGAGCGTCAGAGATTTAAAAGCAATCCGCGAAGAATATATATTGCGAAACGCAGATTCGTACAAACGGCCGATCTACGCAGTCGATGCTCTACTTTAAGGACATCAACACAATTTCCTGTTCCATTTTACCATTGTGTACGTCTCTCTAACTGCGTTGCAGCATGGATACAGTTTCCTATGTACCATAGCTAGATTGTCGATAGGTCTACGGCTATGCGTCAAGTCCACACTATCGTCTCGTGGTCAAACATCAAACATCGTTACGGATTTGTCTGACCGATATACTGACATGCTGATAAGCGGTCATGCATACGCAGAGATGAGGAAAAAAAAGACATACACCTGACAAATTGACGGTCAATGCCGTGGCGCCGTGTCCGTTTGGCTGTTCGCTTGTCAAATCCTAATCCGGATGCCGGTGATCTGTCACGTGACACGGCAATGTTCCGATATCATTAGTGTGATGTATCATTGCTTCCTTATTCGCCATATAATGCCCATTAATTCGGTTCCGGTCCAAAATCCAATCAAAACATGCACACCTGTTTGGACATCCTTGTAATCTTTAGTCATTTTTTGGTATAAATATAATTAAAATCAACGCATTATTGAGGTCGTAGTGTCATAGAAGAATGTCAATATCGTCGGACAGAGTGACTACGTAATCGACCAATCGTCGAATGCGTGACACATGCAAACATGTGTCTGAATCGTGAAGCAGTACATGCGACCTAGTAATATCTTCGTTAGCCCCATATAGAGAGCAAGCATTTAAAGAATCTTGAAAATTCCTTAAATGAATCCGTACTTCAACTTCTTCATAAGGTGCAGAAGCTTCTAGCTAGATACAGTTAAAATAGAACACTTAGTATGTCAACTTCTACAGACCATCGCGGATGATAACTTGAAAGGTAAAGGATGGTTGTGTAGAGACCGCAAAATTTGCAAATGTAATGCTGAGTCGAAAAAAGACTAGCTAAGACCATTTATTTGCTAAGATCTTTCAAGGCCACACTTCATGAAGCATGGATGATAAGAGTAATATGTGATATCTAGAAGACATATCGAATATACTATATTCATAATATAACAACGTTTCACATACTTTTCCCTGTAGACTTTCTAGGAACAGATTTTAATATATCAAATAAAAAATGTTACAGAAATCAAACTTTTCTGCTAAAACTAGGCACTTCTGATGAAGACAACATCAAAATGCATTTGTTGTTTGGTAATCAAGCTTTCTTTAAACTTATCTTCAATCCTAGAAGATGTATTGTAATAGCAACTGAGATGGTATCTGAAATATATCTAATATATAGATACGTGTCTATCACGTAAATTCAGATTTACATTATTTAAAAAAACGAAGATGTCTCAAAAATTATAAGAAGTAGAAAAATCTGAAGAGGATTAATAAATACTGTCTAAATAATGCTAGATGAAAGTTTTATGCTGAGATCTAATGAAGAGAGTAGATGATTATCTGAAAAGATCGATGGTGATCAGTGAAAATACTTACGGTAGCTTCAAAATAGAGCACCTGATAAGGATCGTTTAATCGAAGACATCATGCCTTATATCTTCAAAGCTTAGTAACATCAATAACGACGCTCGACCCTTCAATCGTAAGAGAATTGAAGAAGATTTATTATGAACACGATCTTCATATATGAAGCGTTGAAGCGTCGATCCGTCGCGGCGGCTCGTAAACAACCGCGTCGTCCGAACTGGGTCTATTTATAATGGAAAATATACCCCAAATAGTTCTAGTCAAGATATTGATGAAGGATTCATTATCTTGACTTTTTAAAAAAATATATATTATAAGAATAAAAATATTTATTTATTATTTTCATAATTTGGTAGAAATTTTGGATTTTTTGAATAATCAATATGATTCGTAAATGACAAACCCACTCGGTGATGTCCCGCCGCAGAGTGTTCACTCGTCGCGCGTGTCAATCGCACGGTTCACTCGCACTTGGCACATTGTACCGGATGCGAGCGGTAAAAAACATCGCACCCGCGCTAACAAAAGCAAATATTGTTGCGCCAAGATGGGAAAAATTTTAATATATTAAATATAAATCATTAAACTTAGAAAAAAAATTAAACCGGACACTGTCGACACGCCACTGCTTACGACATGGAAACGTTGACCAATTAGGCAATTGAACGAAGATGTTCATGTTCACTCTCTTCTAAAAATTATTTCCAAAGGTTAGTGGGCGCTTTCCTTTTTCATTGAAAATTTTAAGTTGCAATTTTAATTTTTTAGCATATTATGATAGATGGGATGGGATGGAGGAAGGGATTATTTATTAGATTAAGTGTAATATTTTTTTATTCTTTTAGGTTTGATTTTTGAGTAGGTTGGCTTTTAATCAGATTTATGTTGAAGAACACTAATCTATAACGATAGAATAAATAATAATTATTAACGCTAACTACTTGTGTTTTAGAGGTTAGTGAAAAGTCACGATACACTATGTAGGAAACGCTAGTCTTCAGCATCCATGTTAATGACATGCTAATGATTTGCATGCATCTTCGTACCTTTCATCTTATATATCATTGTGATATTGACTTACTCGTTACTATGGGCTGGTACTCTGCTTCGACTCTGCCTTCCTTAACAAGTGCCAAGAGCCTCAATCATAGAGATTTTTATCAACATCTGAGGCTGTTAACATGCAGGCTTCTATGTAATCACCGTTACTGATATTTTAGTAATAATTACATAGAAATATGATATAACAAAAAAATAGTTTCAACCAATACAGGGCTCGATGCCGCTACGTGCCAATCATACTGAACATTATCGTGATAAAAATGAACGGTAAATGTTATGCTTGCGGTTTTTATTCGACGAAGGTGAAGGTCCCTACTTTCAGTCGAATAAACTCTATCGACCGTGTCATATGACGTCATTTGAAGCTTTCCAATTGTCGGATCGGATGGGTTTTTAATCCTCTTCGTCCCGTCGCGCGGGCGGACGTTTGCGCCAGATTTATCTGGCAAATAAATCATCGGAAAATGTTCATCCCGCAATTTTCAATTATCACATTACCTGGTCAACGCGGCACGCCAGGGGCCCGTTTAATTTATGTAATGTACACATCGCTATAATGTTATAATGTTATACTGCACGTGGACCACGATCGTGCAATCACGGTATTGTCACATGCGATTCTTGCATGCGAGTCGGCATCGTCATTTTTTTTTCTATGAATAAAAATGTTATGGACGCCTTTCAAATCGACAATACGGACAATTTCCATTTGGAGAACTAATCATAAAATCACAAGTCAACTGTTTGGCAATATTGTTTCTGGGAAAAATTTTATATTTTCTATTGACATGCAAAGTTAGATAACAATTGAACGGCTAGACCAAAGAATTGACGCAAATTGTCGGCTCATATCTCGTGCCGAGCATTCATAAAGACGTTTTGTATAATATACTAATCAATAAAATATTAATTGGAGGTCTTCTCCGCGGTTGTGTAACGGAGAAAGTCGTAAAAATATTATCTAAATTATACGGCATAGGGTTTATGTACAAAAATAACTACACAATACATCATTTATTCAAATCACTATTGCAATGTAATCATAGTTAATATTAATAAATTGATTATAAACGCAATCATGTCTCTGGAAATCATGGTTGCTATTCTAATTAGCGCTTAATATATTTCTAACCATAAACCTCCGTGATAATTAAAATGACCTATTAAATTAAAATTGTTGCAAATAAGCTGTACATGGCAATTATATGTATATCGTGCGCATGCGCATTGCTTTAGAGCAAATAATATTTTTTTTTAAATCTTTATACAGTGGAACCTCTCATAACGAGCATAATTCGTTCCAGAATCTTGCTCGTTTGTGTGAAACACTCGTTAAGCGAAACTAAATTTTCTCATATAAATCAATATAAAACACGATAATGCGTTCCATGCGAAATATTTTTTTAACGTTTATTCAAATAAAATTACAAGCTTATAAGTTGTTAAAGATCGTAACAACCTGGATAAAAACATTTTTAAAAATCGAAACTAGCTTATTATTTATTAATTTATGACAAATAATTAATTATTTTTTACTAGAAAGCTGTCTTGAGACATTTATTTTAGCCGACTCTTTAAAATTTGGTGAAAATGTGACACAGCGTTATCATTGAATATGTTTGTAGCACGCATAGCCACCTCCTTATTAGGATGATACTTCTCAATGTACGATGAAACAGTTTCCCATGCTTTCAGCATTTCTCTTATTGCGTCAGAAGATTGTTTCTCTCCTACTTCCTCTTCCTCCAAACTCTCCTTCATAACTTCTTGCTGTGAAATACGATCCAACACACACAAGTGCGTCATACGTTTGTGACTTCTCCCTTCTGCGTCACTCGTTATGCGAAATGTCGCTCGTTAAGGGAGAAATTTTTTCACTTTTCTTTTGCTCGTTATGCGAATTACTCGTTATGCGAGGTGCTCATTAAGAGAGGTTCTACTGTATGCATATAATATTTATAATCCAAATTATATCAATTACGGAAAAAATTTTGCTGTAAATTGAATTAAAAAAGATTTTATTAAAATAATTCGATAATCATTTTCATCCATGATGATCAAATTTTAAAGGCTCTCTCGATGAATATAATTTGTATTATATAACAGGTCATCCTGCTATAGCGCACAGAGCCACGCTATAGCTATATAAATAGACAACCGTTTAAAATTTGGGGTTGAATCGTTATCGCGTGTTATAGTTTATTTTTAACTAAAGGGTATTGACCTTTATTTCGCGCGACAGTGTCTTACATATTCACAAAATATGCAAAAAAAAGAAAGCACTATAACAAGGACTGACGCACATCTTGCTCTATATGAGATCGCGCTATAGAAGAGTTGACTGTGTGGTGGTTATTCCACGTGTTTGGGCCAACGTCATGTTGGCAACAATACACGGCTCCGGAAATCTACCACGCTTCCCCCGCGCAGACCTCCGCCCGCAGTTGCAGCATGAACACGCTCCTGCGTTACTCTGCCGTGATGACTCTGGAGACACTCCTCTCGTCCTTCGTGTAGCCATTTATTCCGACACCATATAATCAACGCAATAACCAGATCAGCCAGGACTCCGCCTCAGCTTCACGACTTGGGACCGCAGACTGGCATGCTTCGTCGAGCTTCTCCGTGCCCCAACCGGCCTCGTCGAGGACCAGGAAGGAAGGGTGCCTCTACGACACTCTGGATCTCTCGACGCCAGGATTGCCGTCATTGCCAGAGGTCGCGACGAAGCACCTGGACGTCGCTCGATCACATGTTTATTCCGTAACAATATTGCTGCCTCAATAATAATTCTTTTTATTTAATAAATGTGTCGATGTGTTCAACTAAACGTACTGTGTTTGCATTTCGTCCACCGGCGAGAGTAAAGGCTCGCCATGGTCCGAGTCACGAATCCTTTCCACATCCTTTACAACTGTATACCTAAACGTTTTTATCTGTGCACTATTCTAACTTACTCTACCCTTTACCGACAAGTTTTTCTCGATTTCTGTAGCTCTGTAGATTTCTATCTCAAATTTTAACATATATTAAACAAATTGAAGAATATGGAATGTGCTACAATATCTAAAAAAACAAAAAAACATGATCAGATTAATAGATCATTTTTAAAATTACATGACAATTTGCGATGCGGCACGTGACACATGCTTAATTTCGCGCCTCAGGGCGTCAGCGACGTATAACTGATAAAGGACAGACAACTGCATTCATTTAGCCGTCCATGTTATTCATAATATTTGTTTTGTTCTGGTTGGCTTCATGGTCAAGGTTTTCACTCCAAAATTAAAATACAGAACCTCTTCATTAACAATACCACATAAATGAAGATTATGATCGTGATGAGTCTTCTTCAACTGTCCCACGATTGAACGGTCGAGCGGCTTTCATTTTTTTGGTACCGATTGTGAAAAAATATCCCACACCTGGCCTCAAGACATTGCGACCTCTGTGTAGTGACGATCGCTTGCAGGAATTCGCTTGTAGGTTATCGTTGTTTATTGATGATCTTCCGATCGCCAGTTCGAGATGTGTATCAGGCAGGAGGAATATCTTTGTTGTAATGGTGAAGATCCCAAGAAAAAAAATATATATTCTTGGTACAGCGATAAAGTTCCCAGAGATTCCTTTGTTACTAGTAAATGAAGAGAAATGGCTAAAACTGGAGTTTTTTTAGTGGGTTTAAAAAAATTCTCGCATGTTTTGTTTCGGGGTAAGGGTGTTTGATTGCTTCCTTCAGGGAGAATACTCTGAAATATCCCATTCTGTATAGCGATGAATTCCTAATATGTGTGGATGAGTCATCCTTTAGCGGAAAACACATTGGAAAGCTCCTTTAGGCTGCTAAGATTAGTAACGTTAACGAGATTGACTGAGAATGACGTTTGATTTTTATAACGCATGCTGTTGTTACTAAAAGTTGTTTCTATAAGTCTTCTCTGATCATCATCAACCTTCTTAGACAAACATTCATTATTCTAATTAGATCTTAGTATAAAACTCTTGTCCAATATTATTTGGACAGTTTTGTTGAAGCCACTCAAGATTCGTCTTCTTTATATGCCTAATCTGTATTACTGGACTTTGTTTTTTCTGTGGAATTTGTCTAATTTTGTGAGCTGGACCAATTTTGGAACATCCAACCGAGTCCAATCGCGAATGTTGCGGAGCCATGACAGCATCTTTCTCCCCAATCACCATTTACCTTCCGCTTTTCCCTCAATGATGGTCTGAATAAGGCAATACTCTGTCCAAATGTGTCAAAAGTACTACATTTTACAGATGTTTACGATATCCAGAAGCTTCCATCGATTATTGATAGAATTATTGATGCATTACGTCCAGATTCTTACTTAGTTTTTATAATGATGCTTTGGTTCTTCCAATTTCCAAGTCCCAAGCTGGGGCACGCCGTCCATATGGTCAGATTGTGCGGCGCACACAACCGCCAGAAGATTAGGTATCCCGAGAACCGCCAAAGGGGAAAAATTATAATATATTAAACTTTCTGAAATAAAAATAAAAAATTATTAAAATTTCCCAGTTCTTTTTCATAAGATGTTTATTTTTATTGGGTATAGGGGCTCCAATTAAAGATCTGCACAGGCGCCGGACATTGTTGGAGCGCCATCGATTCCAAGATAACATTCCGTTGCCATTCTAGATCCTGATTATCTGATTTGAAAAGCTGATCTTTTCTATATACAGTAATATACCCCAAATAGCGCGTATTCCGATAACGCGAATTTCAAAATAAATCGCGGCAGTCACTCTAATAACGCGAGCCGCATTCTATTCATGCATATCTCGACCGCAAACTCTATGCCGTTTGGCTATGTGCGCCTGTGTGTTGATCTCGCTCGCACATATCTATGTCCTTATGTGTGCGAGTGCTCGGCACATTTCTCACCATTCACGCCTAACGTAGCAATGAGCCACGGATGTATATGTGTATGTCGACGATCGCATGCATGGCAACCTAATATTTCATTCATCTAAGATTCATAAAAAAAAATTACACTGTTCTTAGTTATGGCAGATTTGTATTATTTTTACGAAATACCTATGTATGTATGTGTTCATTATCCCGATAACGCATTGTTCCAATAACGCGGTCCCAACTTTCGCGTTATCGGGGGTATTACTGTATCTGTAAATCTCTTAAATATCTAAAAAATGTATTAAATGCGTGAAAAATTTGTATATTTTTTTAAACAATCATAATATTTAGTTTACCTCTTCACTTGAATTTTCATAGTAAATCACGTCTTCTTCTAAGAGCCTTGACTTTATGCATTGGTTTCGTCATACGCTTTTGTGTCAATACATTTATTTAATATTTATGAACAAATATTATTTTTTTAAAGATTATTTTATGCCAAACATAGTAAATCATATTGAAATATATAAACATTTATATTTTTATAAACGATAATACGATGTCATATATGTATGTGATGGGATTGAAGCCGTTTATTATAATAATGAAATACTATTATAATGTACTGTCGTGGTTGCTGTGACATTGTGGACTTTGTTTTCTGAAATCTAGATAACAATTAATTATAGAACGCCATATTATTTTCAAAAGGAACAATGATGTGTGCCTACATATAAACCCACCGTAATCCTTAGTATATATTAACATCAGTATAAATAGTTTTGCAATTACAAGATTATGCTTATATGCTCAGGTGGCATACGATTTTCAAATGTATATGTTATTCTCAACGTATTTTTTTGGCTTCTCTTCACACATTTCTTTCAAGCGTTTCCTGTGGACATCTTCAGAATTGAAAATATATTGGAGGTTGCCTAATTGACAACTTTTTTTTGCTGTCACTCCATGTGTTTGAGTTCTGCTGACGTTGCCCACCGACGATTGTCAACTAGTTGCGTCAATCACTAATGTATTTTAAACTGTTAATACATACACACGAGAAAAAACTTAGAGAAATATAGAGCTCTCCGCAGTGTGTCCATCTGAAATAACAATGTTTTTATTTATTGCGTCCATGATCTTGGCTATTTCCAGAGCTTCATTTTCACGTGAATAAATAAAAAAAATATATATATTTTAAACAGAAGTGATCCGAACGTATGAATGGAGATGAATCACATTTTTGTGGGCGTGCTGAAACAGTGCTGAAACAACATTTGACTTTGGTATTTGCTCTCGGATCATGGGATCACAATAGCCAATTATAATTGTTGATTTTACCTGAGAACTCAATGCCAATTAATATCGAACAGATTTGCAACGCAATCTCGTTATATCAGATGTCATAAAAATAAATATTTAATTTTAACATGTTAATCGCCAATCCCGTGTATAGACGCGTCACATATGTTTCAATGCACGCCCAATCCGTACATACACGTTTAGCTGCACGCATTCTCAATAATAAACAAACAAATATAATATTTTTGACATTATAACCTTTCCATTATTAAATATTGTTTTTTTGAAAATATTGCAGTTATATTAAATTAAGAGCATTAGAAGCAGTTCGTCAATTGGACATGGTAACATAAGAAAAATATGTTTTTCTTACATTTATTTCATCAGATTAACAAGCACGTGTTATTTTATGATTTGTACATATTTTTCAGTAATTAAATATAATATGGCCGTAATCAGTGTATATGTTTCTTCATGTACACAATGGAAATATATTTCAGTTTTACATAAAAATATCAGTTGAGATTTCAGTAACAATGTTTATGCAAGTTATTTATAATGCCCATAAAAATAAAATAAATTTAATGCGAAAAGCATTAGTGGCATTTTTTTGTTGCTTGAAGCGTAATATGAATATTTAAATTATTTCTAATGAATAACCTAAACGATTTAAGCTGGTCTGGGCCATTTTGTATATAGTTATTGTGTTACACAAAAAAATAACGTTAATGCCTTCTGAGAAATAGTGCGTAAACACGTAAAATAAAAATTCCATACAAATGATGTAAACATGGTTTTTTTTTTTATCTCGAATGTCGAAAGTGTTAATAATCGCAGTAACTGACGTGTTTTATCTCCCATCAATCGTAATACTGAAAATAATATGATTAATAATATCATAATTCTTGTTTTTTGATTGATCATCAGATTATATGTAATAATATTTATATCAGCATAGGAAAAATATTGAATAATCCCCCGCTATAACATGGTCTTATATTCGTAATAAAAACCATGTTCGTGTATTCTACAGTTCTTCCTCTATCTGTATATATATTTTGAGAAAAAATGGGTTAATGGTGTTTAAAAATATTCACTAAAGATTTGCTTAAGATTTGGTAATGAAAATCCCATACCCTCCCCCCTTTTCCAAATGATGCTACCTAGTGATCCACGTACTAGTAATAAAAAAAATAATAAAAAAAAATTGATCTACTTCTCAAAAAGGTTCGCCATCACTAGTCTAGGCCTTTCTTCATCTTTATAATTTACAATTTAATGGTACTAAAATTTGATCATATCTATCCAAACAATCGCGGTATGATTTAACTTTGCTTCACCAGTCTCTTATTCTACTATACTGTCAACTCTCCTATAGCGCTCCCTGCTATAGAGCGGCGTGTGTTGCAGTCCCTCATTTAATGCCACATTGTTGATCGCCGTTAAAAATATTACAAGGTCATTTGAAATATGTGAATGGAAAACAGTTTCACGTCCTCGATTTACGCGATTAATTGGTTCCGAAGTTTTTCGCTTAAGTCAAAAAATAGAGAAAAGCATAAAATTTAGCATTTTTGGCGTAAAATATGTTTTAGTTTCAAAGGATGGTTGTAAATAAAATAGATCTAAATATTAATATATACACTCAAGATAATATTATTTATTACACATAACAGAATCTACATACAGTAATACCCCTGATAACGCGAAAGTTGTGACCCCGTTATTAGAACACCGCGTTATCGGGATAATGAAGCACATACATAATTTAGGGTTACGGGTATTTCGCAAAAAAATACAAATCTGCCATAACTAAGAACAATGTAAAAAAAAATATATGAATCTCATATGAATGAAATATACGGTTGCCATGCATGCGATCGCCGACATCCATATATACATCCGTGGCTCATTGTCTTCATCGGGCGTGAATGGTGAGAAATGTGCCGAACACTCGCACACATGAGAACATATATATATGCGAGCGGGATCAACACACAGGCGCACCCAGCCAAACGGCATAGGGTTTACAGTCGAGCTATGCATGAATAGAATGTGCTCGCGTTATTAGAGGGACTGCTGCGATTTTTTTTGAAATTCGCATTATCGGAACACGCGGTATTGGGGGTATTACTGTACATATATTTATGGACGAACTACTTTGGGTATCGGTCCAGTGTTATTTTCTTCATTAATGAAAGTTTAGCAAACAATATTCACTGCTTTTGTAACTTTCGCGTTTTTTTTTAGATCGCGTAAGTCGAGTACTAATGTACTGATTTCAAACGAACTTTAATTAAAAAAACCTAACCTTTAAATTGATGTCTGTAGTCTTATGTGGAGCGGATTTCTATAGCGTCTTCTGCGCTAAACTGATACTAACAATCATTAAATTATGTGAAATTTCTAAAATTTCATTTCGTGAAGTTTCGACGTTATATCCCATGTTTCATCACACGTTATAGCCCGTTAACCTAGCCGTGCCGATGGGGTCTATTACGGGCTTTTTCGAATAACTCTTTTAGTATAAATGTCACAAACTATTTGCATTAATCTAAAAAGTACAAAGAATAAATATTATAAATAATCATTGTCTTTTATTATTCGCAATTACAAAAAAAACCGCAATATTCGCCTCTGTTGCTATGGGCGCGATGTTTTTCTCGCTCGCATCCCGTACAATTTGCCAAGTGCGAATGAAACGTACGAGTGACACGTGCTGCGAGAGTCAGTCTGGGCGAGACATCCTTTTTTTTTTAAATGTTATGATATTGATGAATGAAGAATTCATTAATATCTTGACTTGAAATGCTCGGGATCTCTGAGAGACCCCCTTCGAACGACCCGGTTGTATTCCAGCCGCCATGCCGTGAAAAAATGCTAGGCCTAAATTATCAGTAACCTCACTATGTTTTCATCTCAGATGTTTTACATTATTATGTAGAGTTTTAATATTATTTGTTGCTTAATGTATATTAAAATTTGTTAAAAAAATCACTGCGGTGCAGAAGGCAACGGGAAACCATTGCACTATATATTCCCATGAAAACCATGTCCATGATCCTCCATAAGGGGAATCATGCACATGGTCACGTTCCTCAGACATGAGGGAAAGTGGATTAATATCTTATAAAAAAATATAATAATATATAATCGCTTCACGACTCAATAAAAAAAATGTATTTTAATAAAAGTTAATTATGATTGGAAAAAAAAAACAAATAGCTTATGAACAATATATACTTTTGTGAATATATATCGATTCATTACCTGTGCCTTAGCACTAATCAATATGCATTATTATTTATCCAGTGTCACGGGTTCAAAATTCAATAAACCCGATTTGTTCGCGGCGAAATCGGTCATTTGCTCGTAAAATACAATTATTTGAAAAATTCGTCCTATTTTCGGACATAACGTGTTGTTGAGTCACATCGACTATCGCAACATTATATTTAATGCATGTCGCCACTAATTCGTATGCCATTATTTGCATTCGCTCACAAGGAAAAGCATTGTGCGACTTGTATGCCGTGAATGTGGCCGAAATCTGCATAATTTTGGTTTTGCATGAAAATACCGAATTGGACATGATTGTCTTCGACCACGTTTTTAACCATAAATCGAAATTTTTGGTTTGCATAAAGATAAGAGATTCGACATGGCTGACGTATTTAAAAAAATATTTTTTTTAATAAATTTATTAATGTGAAACATGCACGGAGCATTGACTGACAAATGTGCAACGTCGGTGCGAATTGGATTGCAAAAAATAATATAAATTTATATTATATCTCGAAACGTTATGAAATTAACTAACAAATCGTATGTTTTAATGCAATTTATTACACAGTTAATATAAAACGTATTTTTTATCGTGTCAGCATAATATAAAGATTGGCCAATCTTTTGCATTAAATTTCATTCTGTGCAAATATTTCAATTGCATATTTCATTTACTCATCCGCTCGTTTAAATTGTCACTAATGATTTTCATCACTACGCATTAAAATTCGAGCTAAATATACAGAGCTTTACTCATCGCAAAAGCTAATGCACTTTATATGCAAGTTTATAAAATATACATAAATAAAAATGAGGGATATACATACGGATATAGTTATTTTTGGTTTGAAAACCATGGAGAACTGCTTGCTCTTCTTCGGTGCAATGAACCATGAATCACATGGTACATATATACTATGACTCATGAGACATTTTCTATCTTTTTTCCTCGATGGAATATTAATATAGTCTTTAAAACAGCTGTGGCAATTTTTGAATTATTTTTTGATTGTTTCATCTCCGAATGATAGTTCCTCTATTTATTCTATCGTCTGATTCATTGTTTACTGAAGCGATTTCAATAAGGTTTTCTTCATCCAGCATCTGATCAGGTAAGATCTCATCAATATCATGCGTAACACTTGAAATAAATATCCGAATAATTGGTGGATTATCTGCGGAATATTATTTATCTTATTATTCATAATAACTATAGTGATTTTCAGCTTGCATTTAATTTTTTTTTTCATACGTATGTTGAATTAAACAAAAATCAGGCTCTGTTGGCGATTTACAGAAGATTTATCAATTTTCTCCCCGGGAATTAATTTATATTCCGCGCTTATACATTAGAAATAATATTATGATACTCTGAAAAACGTTTCTGCTATATAATTTTAATATTAAATGCTGGATATATCCATATTGTGATTTTT